>CAHIKZ030004581.1:0-55000 GCA_903632075.3 Acanthosepion pharaonis | reverse complement strand
AGCAGCAGTCAAGTAAAATCATGTAACAAATACTCTCGGAAGAAAGATATATTATTTCCTTCCTGCTTGTTTAATATCAAAGTGTTCAGACAAAATAAAGATTTTGAAGGCTGATTTTCTAAGAAGCTCCTTACCACCTGAAAGATTAGCGCAGCACAATCTTACTACGCCGTATTTAGAATTTGTGTTAGACTAGAGTAAGTTTAGTATCCGTGTCAATCTAAACAAAAGATGCCTGAAAAAAAAAACCCGTTGCGATACCGACTTCAGAAGTTGAAGATAGCGTTCAGCCATCTTGAACGGTCTCATAACATACAACAAGCGAATGCGTCACTGTCTACCATTATGGTTTATTCAATTGGGAAGATACATAGTCGCTATTGTACCGTAGAAATATTGTGGCTGAGTCCTGTATTGTGACCAGCAGTACATTGTTTTATTATTACTGAACATGACGCATTGTTAAAAGCAATAATTTCTTGTCGGTGCATTGTATCAATTAAATTTGTTCCCAGTAGGGAACATCACAAACATGGCAGTTATTTGACGGCTAGGATCATAAAGATATTAGTAATTTAAAAAATTGAGAGAGATAATATGGATACGTTGATGTAAAGGGAATTTGAGAAGAAACATTTGATTAGTGACTGAACGAACAGTGTCACCACAGAGATCAAAGAAGATAATAATAATAATAACTGAAAGTGAAAGTGAAAGTTTAATCCTTGCTGCACAGGACCAAGGCTTGTTAACTAGAAATTATCAAGCACACATACTAAAAAATTGTGTTGGCCCCAAATACAGATTCTGGGATAAATATCCAGGAACAATTGACCATCTTGTATAAGGTTGCGCGTTATTGGCACCCACTGAATATAAAATACGGCATGACAGAGTGGGTCAATATCTGCACTGGAAAATCTGCAACTTCTACGGAAAGGAAACTGAAAGAAATTGGTATGAACACCGCCCAGACCCGGTTAGGGAGATAGGGCCTGTAACAATTTAATGGGACGACACAATACACACGGACAGAACAATCAAAGCTAACCGCCCAGACATTGTTATTAGAGACCGCAAAAAAAATTGCCTCCTTATTGATATGGCAAACCCTGTAGACTGCAGTGTATCTTTGAAGATCTTCAAAAAGCTATCAAACTACAAGGACCTTGAAATCGAAATCTCAAAAATGTGGCACATGAGAACATCATGTAATCATAGCCCTCGGATTGGTTGGAAAAGATTCCAATAGACTCCTTGAAGGGATTCCTAGTAGCCAATGCCTTAAAGAAATACAAATAATTTTCTCACGGTACAGCCCACGCCTTACGAAGGGCTTTATCTATGTAAAATATGTGATTTTTTTTTTTCAAAATTGCTCAGTGGAAAATGTTCTGCTGCCATTTCTGACCTTAGGTCTCTGGTCGGGACCCGGAAAGAAATGAGTATAGATTAGAAAACAAAAGAAAATGATAATAATAATAATAATACTTTGCCCGTACCAAAGAAGCTGATGTAGACAAACCCTGTATCCCTCAGTGGTTGCTTAGGGCATGGTTAAAAATTAAAATCGAAGGCTTTATTCTTGCTTCACAGGACCAATGCTAACTAACTAGAAATTACAAAGCACGCATACTGAAAAATTGTATTAACCCGAAATGCAGATATCCAGAAACAATTGACCATCAGGTTGCAAGGTGTTAACACCCACTGAATATAAAACTCGGCGTGATAGAGTGGGCCAATATCTGCACTGGGAAATATGCAACTTTTACGAGAAGGAAACTGCAAGAAACTGGTATGAACATCACCCAGACCCGGTTACAGAGAAAGGACCTGGAACAATTTTATGGGACTTCACAATACACACACTGACAGAACAATCAAAGCTAATCGCCCAGAAATCGTGATCAAAGACCACAAAAAACAGAATGTGCTTTCTTATTGACATGTCAGTCCCTGTAGAATCTCGGGAAAAGGTTTTGATATATATTTATTTCATTCCTGCCTCTTTCGGTTGAAAAGTCTATTTCGCTAGAAAAACTACATCTACTCGGGAACTAATGTCTTATGTGGTATAATCTTTTTGAATCTCTCATATCTAAAGTGTTAATATTACTCACTGAACCCATAAAAATTCTATTATACGACGCCTCTGTTATTCCCGCATGCTGTAACTGTATCTTCTGATTCTATCCCTTATCCCTTCCAATATTATTTGCCCATCTATTTTTTTTTATCTAAATGTAAAAGATTAGTTTCGCACGCGAAAAGGAATATTTATTCCTGCATCCTTTCTGTCGTCATTCTTTTGCTCTGGATCGACATGAAGGATTTTAATACATAAATATTCTCACGCCATTCACTCTTTCCCTATTTTTGCTCATTGTCTTTTAACATCCAACCAGCACCAGTTTTTCTTTCGTTTTTATCCTTTCTTCGTTTTCTTATACGTAAAAGGGGTGCTGAAAAGTGCTCAGTACAGCCCACTGCGTAAAATCTGACCAAATTGTAAAACGTCAGATTTGGTGTGTGTGTGGGGGGGTATGGGAAAGAACTACTTAGTTGAGATGCCAACTTTTCAGCAATATCTCACATAGTTTTTTGGTTTTCTTTACGTTTTTCTGTTGTTTCCTTACCTTCTTCCGTTCCTTGTTCATCCCCTATTTTCACCTTCCTCTTCTTCTTCGCTTGTCCCAGTTCATCACTAATTCCAGCACAGAAGGACTAGGAATTGAGCAGATACTACAGTCTGATCTTAGGTAGAAAAGAGTCGTACATACGGACAAGTTAAATAGCGATAGAAGAAATAACAATAATAATAATAATAATAATAAAAATTATTATTATTATTATCATCTTTGGTTTCTGTTGCATACACATTTCCTTCCGAGTCCCAACCAGAGACATAAAATCAGAAATGGCTTCACGACATTTCCCACTAATCATTTTTGTAAAAAACAAAAAACAAAAAATAAAGCCCTAAAATCACAGATATTTTTACATAGATAAAGTTTTTCTGAGAAATTTTTTTTGTATTTCTTTAAAGCAGAAAAGTACGTGAACCGGAAATTGTGAAATATGTAAGAAAATGCATTGTGGGACGGTTCTGAAGAACGCTTTCAAAGGGACTGGAAGAATGAACGTATGAATCTTCGGAACGAGACATACGATTTCCTTCTTCACTTGCAGTAGATGCTTTCAATTGCACGCCTTCTGTTTGACTCGCTTGGCAAAATGTGTAATCATGTTTTTCGTTCAGCGACAAAAAACAAAAAAAAAAAAAAAAAAAAAAAGAAAGAATGGTACTGGCAAAGCAAAAGCTTCCGGGGGAGGTAATCAACTTATAGATTTTGAGAAGGGATCAGATAAAACGCGCAAAAGCCCGTAACGATTTGTAGCTTGTCTTCGGCCGACAGCAATGCTAGCAATTAAAGGGTTGTATTATTCGTTGTTGTCATCGCCGTTAACGGCATGCGCCACTGTCCGTAGATTTATGAGCACGGACACAGATTACGTTATAGTTAAAAAGAATGAAATCTCGTCGACAGTGATAAGCAGAGGATAAACGGATGCGTGATTTAAGGTTCAATTGTCAGTGACAATTAGAGTTGTAATAACCAAAGTTCAATCTCGTCATTTTTTTCATTTTCTGCATCTCTCTCCATCTCTCTCTCATATATATATATATATATATATATATATATATATATATATTACGCATTTCACCCCAAGCAAGGCGGGAAGCCACTAGGACGCAAGGGGTTGCAGAAAATTTAGAGCAAGATCAGATAGGAGTGATAGAAGAAAGGATGAGGGTAGTGGATAGATCAAGGCAACTGGAGATGTCGATTGACATTACACTTGAATAGCTGGAGATTATAGCTCACAGGGAAACAGGAATAGGGAAGGGAGTTCCACATGTGAGAGGTGTGAGACATGAAGCTATTGGAGTAGAAGAGAGGGGAGATAGGGATCAACACTACATCGTGGCAGTTTTATGGTTCACGTCCGATAAACGCGCTATTTCATGACAGTCACCATGCAGTGTTGATTCCTATACTCACATTGTTTATACCTATGAAGTTCCTATCTCCGTTACAGAACAAACTTCCCTTACCAATATATCAATATTTTACAAATTATATATATATATATTACCAGTTTGTGATTGGTAGGGCTAATTCGAAGGAGGAGACTAATCCAAAGCGAGCTCAATGTAAATTACAGAGCATAATAATAATAGTAATAATAAATCAACAAAAAAACCCTTAAATATCCATTTCATGAATATTGTTGTATTCATCTCTTGAGACCGAAAGTTCTTAATAAATGGAACCAACTCATCCGGACTGATCTACTAGATTAGAAGGGCAAGCAAGGGAGAGGAAAGAAAAATAACAGATTTTCGAATTTTCTTTTTAAAACATATATATATATATATGAGAGAGAGAGAGAGAGAGAGAGAGAGAGAGAGAGAGAGAGAGAGAGAGAGAGGATAGTAGTAAAACAGAATTCTTTCCTTAAATGATTGAACAAGTCTTTACCTCGGGTGATGTGGTGTCTGATCAGATTGAAAGAGTTACAGCAAATTGTCCAATAAATCCTGTTATATTAGGCAGCAATAATCATAACATATTCAAATTAGTAAGTCCAATAAAGATAACAGTAATAATAATAATAATAATAATAATAATAATATCCAACATAAATTAATTATTTACTTGTTTTAAGATGCTGCAGTTATGAAATTTTCAACGCGAGGTGATTGTTCTCTTTAAGAAAGAACATCCAACTTGGGGACTGAAAAAATATCAAGAAATTTTGCCTTAGTTTATTAATTTGAACACCACATCTAGGGTTTGTGGTTTTGTTCTGTTTAAGCTATGACATTTCTATCCTTTGCTTTTATTTCAGAAAACTGTAAATAAAAATCCAAAAAGTAAATAATTTGTACCAATTTTCACGTTTTTGAGGGGCACCATGCATATATATATATATATATATATATATATATATATATATATATATATATATAAAGGGTGTTCCAATGACGGCCTAATATAAATGTGAATTAAGTTTAAGCGTCTAATGATTTTTCTTTCAGATTTTTTCTTTCGGATTTGGGAGATATTATTTTTTCAACCATAATTGCCATGACTTAAATAACATGATGCTGTAGAGAAATAAATAAATTTTCACCAATAACACTGATTTATTTACTACTGACTTTGATCCGACTTAATGAAACACCCTTTTGATATATATATATATATATATATATATATATATATATATATATATATTTGATAGTACACCACACAATATAAAATTCACGCACTCATATATATGTGTGTGTACTAAATGGCCGTTGACCCATCTAGAGAGTCTAATCGCTCTTTGACAGGTTTTATATTTTTATCTTGCTGGATGTCTAGCCATCCAGATCATCTGATGGGTAGACAGATCACTCAATTTTCTTTATGTGTTTTTGCTTTTTTTGCGCAAAAGTATTTAAGTCTCTAGCTGGATTAAAAAGCCAAATCCATGCTGCTCATATTAAAGAATAAATCAAGTGATGTCATTCTTAGAAATTGAGCAGCCGCCATCATTAGTAGTAATCATCAAAGGTTTTATGCACAGCATGCTTTCATATTTTGTGCCGGCGTATTTCAAACTAATTAATTCAGCTAATTTCCTTTCTGTTTTGACTTTTTTTTCGAGTTTCTTTCAAAAGCTGTCAGCTTCAGGATGCTGAAACGGGAAATTGTAACAAGAAATAAATAGAAAGTGAAGAAAAATTCTTCCTTTTTTACCAGACCAGATGTGTCAAGAATAATAAAAGACTAGTGTAAATGAATAAATTCCGGAAAAGAAAAAAAAAAGCCGTCATTCAGGAATTAATATAAGTAAGAAAATCATATAATATCCAATAAATGCAACAGTAGCAAACAGCTGGTGGCCAATTCTGCACACACACACACACACACACATTATATATCTCAACAAGATCCGGAAAGTTAGTATCACAGGGATATATAAATAGAGCATCATCAATATATCGGAAGTAATGTGATTATTCATGTAAAATGTTTTGGAATAAAGTAGACTCGAGAAATTCCAAGAAAATATAATATATTAATATATTCCCCTGATATTAAGTTTCCGGATTTTCTTGATAAATCAAGCAAAACTGAACACACAATAGAATTTAGATATGAAATAGAAAAAAATAAACAATACTTTACCTTTCTTAGACATCATGTTACACTGAGTTGATAATAGCATTGAACATAGTGTCCACCGAAAATCAACCAACAAAAATGACTTCATAAACTTCTACTCCCATATATATATATATATATATATATATATATATATATATATATATATAGATAGATAGATAGATAGATAGATAGATGTAGGTAGACAGACATGGCGAAAAAATTCCGACGCTATTATGTGTATTTAGGAAGCAAATGAAATTCCATCTTCCCAAATGAACGTTGGATAATTCTTGATGGGATTTTTTTTCTTTTAGAAAGATTATTCGTAATTTGGGAAAGACAATCATCAAAATTCATCAACATAAAATCTCTGTCGTTTATATATATATATATATATATATATATATATGAAATGGATTAAATCCGACATATTGTTATTTTTTATTCATTTTGTTTAAACGTTATTTTTGATGGATACTCATATTCGAATAGAAGCTCTGTTTTTCTTTTGTTTTCTTTTAATTAAACAGTATTTTTCATCCAACTACATCTAGCGGCCTGAATTTTCGAGAAATCTTGGCAGAAATATATGCGTCCTCCGAACGGTTAGGCACGTCATATTCAATGACAGTTTCCCATAGGGGACGCAGGTACGAGTCATGTTGGTGTATATATATATATATATATATATATATATATATATAGCTGAATTACCCGTTTTAGACGGATGAGAAACTGTTAGGGTTATCTGAAATTGCCTGAAATGTATGTAAAAAAATGTATATAATCTTTGTTGTTAATTAAAAAATTGCCATTATTATTCACACACATAAAGACACAAACGCACACACACACACACAAAGACACAAACACACACACACACACACACATATATATATATATATATATATATATTTATATATTAAATAACAAAGTCGCTTCCAAGTTAATTTTCAATCTCATTTTGTTCCTTTCTCTCACACTAGCATTGACTCCACATTTGGGTTGGAAGCTGTCCAATTCTTACTTCACAGCCATGACAGAGTTCAAAAGCGTTTACGCGGCTATGTGGGTGATGAACTTTTGACCACTCTACAGCCTCTTTCACACTGATGAAACGCTTTCGGCCTCACGCTACGCGACCGCTGTTTTCATGGCAGATTTTCAGACGAACTACATTCCTTCGCTCCACAAGTCAAGTCCTTCGCAACTTGGATTTTCCAAGTCGACCGAGTCACCTCATCCTGGTTCCCTTCAGTTTCCATTGGTTAGGAGGAAGTTCAGCGGCTTCTTCCCCAGGACTTTTACAGTGTTCAACAGATTCACGAAAAAATCCCACTCCAGTCACTGCAAACTAATCCCCTTTAAGTTTAGGATCAACCGTTATCCTAAATAATTTTCTAATATGTACTTCTTACTTTCTCTTATAAGCCCTTACAACAACCTCATCCAGTAACACTCTACCTTGAGTAGTGCTTGGGACTTGCATACAATAGTATAAAACTTTCACGTTCCTATCTATCTTTCATCTTATCTATCATTTTATTTATCTATCTATCTATCATTTTATCTATCTATCTTTCATTTTATCTATCATTTTATCTATCTTTCCTTCTATCTATCTATCATTTTATTTATCTATCTATCATTTTATCTATCTATCTTTCATTTTATCTATCATTTTATCTATCTTTCCTTCTATCTATCTATCTATCTATCTATCTATGTTCAGCAAGATCATTGAGTAATATTGAAATGCATCATTTTTCTCCATAAATTATAACAATGATTTAAAGTCAGTCATCATTTTCTTACAAAAAAAAAAAAAAAAAAAAAAGAAAGTGTGACACGCTGCAAGGCGCGGATAATTTTATTATTAACTAGTTAATTAATATAATTACTAATGATAAGTAATTAAATCAAAAACAAAATTAATACTGATAAAAAATCAAATAATAAAACATCCTTAGTTACACAATCACAAATATTAAACATTAAAGTTAAATGTCCTAAATTTATGAACACGATTATAATTTTTTTCTTCTTCAGATGATCCGTTATAGTCATCATCAAGAGGATCATATTCAATTCACAAATCTATTCGCATTTTTAGTGTGTAAATTCCTCTCTTGATTAGTTTGTGTCACTTTATCATTTCTCAGTTGCGTCTCTATCTTTGTGCAGAGTGCGCCCAGGAACGGCTCCATCAAAGAACAAAGTCGTAACTGAGTAAAATTATACTGAGATGTGCCCAACCCTGGGGAACAGCTACCCAAGACCGTGTCCTCTCATTTCACCGGAGAGAGGGTTCGGTGCTCGTACCAAAGCCAGCGCAAACGACGGTTGCGGGGGCTCGGGCAAATTTTGTTCCTAGCCTGGGTGTAAGCGCTCGGGCTCCCCACATTAAACCAAACTATTCGCATTATTTTTTTTACGAGCTCACCTTTTTCTGTAAACCAGTAATTTCTTTGACTCAAAAGTTTCCGTCCCCTGGCAGATTTCATTACTGTACTGGCATAAGATTTTACTGGGTAATAGTATGTGTAATAATCAGTTAGTCAACTAAATTTTATGCGCTGGTAAGTGACTGATATCTTAGAGAGATCAGTACCACTGTGGAGGCGAACACAGCTCTCTATACAGCACCTTATACAATCTGGTGAAATAGAGCGTCTGGAAAAGAAGCAAGAGATATTTGTGATCAATGCTCTCAAATACGGCCATGAATCTCAAACTGCAGGATATCTACGAACCGCCCCACGCGGTCAGATGTGGCACATGGTTAAATTTAATGTGGGGTATCCGAGGCCGTAGGTTCGGCCAAAAATTCCCCGTAGACCCCGTATAAAACAGGATCGGGTAGCTGTTTCCGGAGACGAAACTCTGCCTCGTCTGGGGATCCTCTCTGCTCGGAAGCAAAGAGTTTGACCAGCACAGCTGGAGACGAATCTCCAACTGCATACCAACATACAGTATTTACTATTGTATGTGAATGGGGACATACCCATTAACGTCCGTAGATATACTCAAGCAGTGACTGAAGCCGAGATACCAGGTCAGGATCAATAAAATACATTATATTTTGTTTCAAATCTTATCTCACTCTTTTGCTTCCATCTTTTTTTTTTTAATTCTCTCCTGTACGCCTTCCAATATTATCCGGGCGTAAGGTCATATCACGTTGAGACATGGTCCCCGTACTATCACCGAAGTTAAGCAACGTCGACCCTGGTCAGTACCTTGATGGGCGACCGCTTGGGTATACCAGGGGCTGTAAGCTTGAATGTGCGGTTGGTGTAATGGATAAAGGCTCGGAATTGTGAATCGGAGAGCCAAGTTCCAATTCCAGTTGCGACATTATATTCAATTACGCACTAATACCCATGAAAAGGCATGAATCCACCTCTTCTCATCCGGCTGTGGGTCTATTAGTAATCATTAAATAATTATTATCTAAAAAAACAAAAAAAATGATTCCTACAATCTGAAAAGTATTTTCTGGCTTTCAATAACTTGCAGTAGGTTGACAATCTGTAAAATAACGAATCAATCAATCCATTATCGTCTGGCTGCAATAATGTTGGAAATTCCTCCGAAATAATCAGCAATGTCAGTCCGACGAATACATATGTCGTTTATCGAGAAGGACCAACATAGAAGAAAACGTAACTCAGAATTTTAAGACTCGGTGTTTCAGAAATCCTTCCCATGTATCGAGGCACTGTATGAATTTCAGTTCAGCCAAGATGTTGTCATCCACAAAAGGTACAGCATAGGATGGTACGGAAACTGATGAGGACAGTAAGAGCTCGGCCAAAGAAGATTGCAGAACAAATGAATGGTGAGTTTGACTTCTATGTGTCGACAAGTGGTTAAATAAATACACATGTAAAATCTGGAAGGATGGTAAGCCGAAGGAGAAGGTGAACGAATTTTAGAGATCTTTTGCGGTGTTAAAAGTGGAATTATGTCTCGCAGTAACAGATGAAAACAACGGTCGAAAAGTCGAGATTGATTTTTGCGTTGATAACTCGAGGCCTACGTTTATGGCTTGACAGTTCCTTTCTGGAGAAAAATTGCTCAATCAGCAAAATGGCGTTTTGGTCTATAAGTCATTTTAAATTGACATCCAAACGCCATTAAGCTGGGAGGTGGCTTAATCTGAATAACTCTTAAAATTATTTGAAGATCATTCATGGTTGAGGTTGTAGAATAGGGATAAAGAAAACGATTAAGAAAAGGAGGGGGAGAGGAGATGGACAGGAAGAGAAGGAAAGGTTGAAGGAAAAGAGAAATGAATAAATTAAGGACACCGGAGAAAGAAAGAAAGAAAGAAAGAAAGAAAGAGAATAATAAAGAAAAATAAAAAATTACAAAGCAAAATAAAAAATATCACAAAAAGAAGCAAAACAGACAGAAAGGAGGATGTTTTATAATTAAATCCTTGTATACTACTGATTTTAAAAGAACGCTATCACAATGTTCATTGTAACATTCAAAGCAAACGATTTTCAATGATGGCTGCTCATCCGTTTCAATTTAAATAAATACGTACATCATATTTTTTATAATAAAAAGACAAATGAATATGTGTACGGGTATTGAACCCATATCCTCCTTGTATCTGTAGTTTAAACCAACGCCGCCTTATCCGATTATCTATGATTATACAAAAAAAAAAAAAGCATATATAATTATAAAACTATCCTTAGATGCTATAGTACCATCATTTAGAAACTAAGAAAATAGTGCTGAACAGCTATACAGTATGGCAGACAATACTGCACAATTTCCTCACAGATGTAGAAGTGACTTGAGGTATTAGGGATATTTTATTTTTATACTGACGTTCATCCAATACAAGGTTCAAGGACCATTCAACGTGAGGGTTACTGTGTGGTGTTTTGCGAGCGCAAGGACAAGTCACAGGTCGAGTTAGCTGTTATTAAATTTTCCATTCGGGTCTCCACTAGCATCCAAATGGTTGCAAGCTATCAGAATGTGAGCTCTCGCCAGGACTGCAACACATTTTTAGCAGTGCTGCCATTTGAATGGTATCAATTCTCCCTTTGTTCTTTACTTTCTTTGACTTTTTTTATTTGGTTCTTTGAGTCAGTTCCCAGTGCTCCGATAAGCATTAATACTACTTTTACTGTTAGATTATTATTATTATTATTATTATTATTATTATTATTTCTTTGGTTTATGGTCTATACTCATTTCGTTCCAGGTCCCGACCAGAGACCTAAGCTCAGAAATGGCATCATGCCATTGTCCACTGAGCAGTTTAAAAAAAATATCGCAAATATTTTACATAGAAAATGCAAAAATTGTAATCACAAGTACAGGCTATATCTTACAAGGGGTTTTATCTAAGGCATAGGCTACCAGGGATTCATTCAATGAGTCTATTGGAATCTTTTCCAACCAATCCGAGGGCTCCAACTACAACTGGAATTGTTAATGTTCTCATGCGCCACATTTTTAAGATTTCGATTTCAAGGTCCTTTTTATTTTGATAGTTTTTTGAAGATCTTCAAAGATACATTGCATTCTTAAGAGAGTGTCATGTCAATGAGGAGGTACATGTATTTGCGGTCTCTAATCACGATATCAGGGCGATTAGCTTTGATTGTTCTGTCTGTGTGAATTGTACAGTACCATAAAGTTGTTACAAGTCTTACCTCCGTAATTGGGTCTGTATGGTGTTCTTTTTATTATTATTATTATTATTATTATGAACAGCTTTCATTTTTTGTTCAGTACAGTTCCTGACCGGCTCATTAACTGAAATCCTTAATCTTAATGTATACTGGATAAAGATTGATTTCCTAGAATCGAACTCACTACGCTTCGAATCGAAATTACCAAACAATTATTCCACTGTGTTCATTTTCTCACAGTATCCTTTCCCCAAATACAAGGCTCAAGCGCCCCTCAAAGTAGAGTGGTATTGAATGAGATCGTTTTTATGGATGGTGCAGGTAAGAAGCGCAGTTCACGAGGTTATGGCGGAAAGATATCGGTTAACCTTAGACGTGAAGAGGTCAAGATTACAGTGATTGAGAAAACATCCTGCTGGGCGTCTGTTCCACAAAGCAGCAGTTCTTGTGAAGACGTTGTTCGAGTGGAACTTAACTTTTGACTCAGGGAATACGAAGGGAATGTGGATGATTCACCTTTGTGTAAGTGGCATGGCGGGTTGAGGTTCCACAAAAGATTGCCGAGAATAACATTGATGACACATTTTAGCAACGAGGAAGATTTAGGGAAAGTACAAATAAAAGTGACTATAAATAATAAGGAAAGAGGGCTTGGAGAATTTGATACACACAGGACAGAATGAAGGCAAGAGACACAGAGGAAAGCTGTGATTAATCTACCGAACGAGCTTGTGTGAATGGATCGCAGAAGATGGACGGGGCGGGGGATAGTCCGGGGAAAATTAATTAAATGTACAAAGGATAGGAAGTTGCGGAGAGTCATGACCGTCCTGAATGAACACAGCGCATAAAATTTGAGAAATAAACAGCGAGAATTTGGAAATAAAGTCTTCACCCAGTTTGAAAAGAAAAAGAAACAAAAATGAACATCGTTTCAAAATTACAATCCAGAAACAGGAAAAAAAAAAAAAAAAAACAAAAACAATCAACGGAAATACGCGAGTACACGCGTGTGTAATTGCGTGTATAGATCATGCGTCATGTACCATACCTATGAACATTAATGGATATGCCCCAATCCTCATAAATACGTCGGACACTATTGTAAGTGGGGGCGATCTGCTGTCTAACCTGAGCTGGCAGCGTGGGAAGCTCTTGTCGTGTCGAACTCTCTGCCTTCGGAACCCGTCGAGGCTATGCCGAAGGGCAAAGTCTCGTCCAGGGAAGCTAGGCAGATACCCGATCCAGCATATGCGGGGTCTACGGGCAATTTTTGTGCGAGCACATATTAAATTTGGCCTTGTGCGAGCGCATCCTACCTCGTGAGGAGGCATGTAAATATCGTAATATGCTGCCTAAGTAGTCGACCACTACCAGTGGTTTACCTACTTCGCGCCGCTGGCAAGTATTGTATTTTGTTGATGTTATAAAGATTACCATTTCATTTCCAACCTCCCTTTTGGTTATTCCTCATTCAGTAACCCTTTCTAGGTTACATCATCATACATATCGTAATTTATACATGACAAATGTATAAATGTAAATGTATCTGCTACATAACCGAAATAGTTGCTTATTTTATTTTTTCGGTGCCAGGGTTCTGTGTTCGAGAGCGCGTCAGGAGGTGGGGATGGTGTAATGGATAGCGGCTCGCAATGAGAAATCTGAAAGCCGAGTTCGAACTCCTGTGTGTTCGTTATATTCAATTTCGCGCAAACACACAGGGGAAAGGTATAAATCAGTTATCTCGTCCCTGCTATGGGTTGAATCGCAGAATTTGTATCTGGAAAAATCAGTGGTATTCTCAAAAAATTGTGAATGGAAAAAGAAATTTTTACAATCTTATAATTTTTCGACTTTAAATACTCCACAAAGGGTTGATAAACTTTAAAAACAAATCAGTCACCCAAACATTTGAAACCGTATCAGAAACCAGGCTGTCGTATGTTGATTTTTCAAGGTGACCAGGGCCTTCCGAACAAGAATGATGGAGCAACACACTAATCCTTTCTAATTATTGACTTATGTCAAATTAAGCTAAGTTAAAAGAACAGGAATTACCTTTTGTTTCATATTCAGATATATCTATCTATCTATCTCTCTATCACAGATATATCTATCTATCTACTATATCTATTTATCTATCTATCTCTCTATCACAGTGTGACTATATCTATCTATCTATCTATCACAGTGTGACTATATCTATCTATCTATCTATCTATCTATCTCTCTATCACAGTGTGACTATATCTATCTCTCACAGTGTGACTATATCTATCTATCTATCTATCTATCTCTCTATCACAGTGTGACTATATCTATCTATCTATCACAGTGTGACTATATCTATCTCTATTTATCTATATTCATCTCTATCATCAGTGTGACTATATCTATCTATCTATCTATCTCTCACAGTGT
Source organism: Acanthosepion pharaonis (assembly GCA_903632075.3). Lineage (NCBI taxonomy): Eukaryota > Metazoa > Mollusca > Cephalopoda > Sepiida > Sepiidae > Acanthosepion > Acanthosepion pharaonis. The sequence goes on along the minus strand of CAHIKZ030004581.1, from coordinate 40,686 downwards.
ATCTATCTATCACAGTGTATCTATTTATCTATCTATCTCTCTCACAGTGTGACTATATCTATCTATCTATCTATCTATCTATTTCTCTATCTCTATCACAGTGTGACTATATGATCTATATCTATCTATCTATCACAGTGTGACTATATCTATCTATCTATCTATCTGACTATATCTATCTCTCTATCACAGTGTGACTATATCTATCTCTCACAGTGTGACTATATCTATCTATCTATCTATCTATCTCTCTATCACAGTGTGACTATATCTATCTATCTCAGTGTGATCATATCTATCTATGATTGCATAGTTGCTATCAGCACTTATTTTACATAAATAATATTTATTTTTAAACATTATCTTCTTCTTTGTTAATGCATTTAATTTAGTGAAGTATATTAATCATAAGAATCGAACATTATACAATGAAAACTTAGCATATAACTAGATACTAGGCTACAGGCATATTGATCCAAAACACACACACATATATAAAGGTAGGTAGGAAAGTAGGTATACAGGTATTGATATAATCATACAGCTTTATTTGTCTAATAGGAGTTATTATATTTGAAATGTCATTGTAAATGTAATGGTTGAAATAGACGCCTACGCACAGAATACTGGAACGGAGTGCGCATATCTTTTCTTCTTCGTGTGTGTATTTGTATTTGTGTGTATGTGCGTGTGGTGGAAAACAGGCGTGTGCGCATGCGCTGGAATGTACGCAGTGCATCGCGAAGAACATTTCGAAATTAGTTTAAAGTGAGAGAAAATTTAACAGATTCTCCTAAACACGAAATAATTTTAATGGAAAAAAAAAGAAGTGGAAGGAACAGAAATGCTAAACAAATAAAGGGTTGACCGAAACGAAATAAAATTAAAATAAAATGATATATAAACAAAGACTTGTTAGTTTCACAAAGAGAAAAAATAAAAATAAAAAAATAAATAAAAGTAGAAAGAAAACAACGAAAGGTTAGCAAAAAGAGAAATTGGCGCGCGAGTATTGATGTTTGTATGATTGCGCATGCGTGTGTTTAAGTGAAGGCGAGAGAGGCTAATAGCCAGAAAAGAGAGAAAACGCGCGTAAAACGAAACCTGTTGAATGTGTGGTTAGAGAAAAGAAAAGAAAGGCGTGACATATGCTCTGTTCAGAAACTTGCAAAGATACCATATTAGGAAATGTACCAGACGTCACCGGCTCAAGATTGCGCCGGTACCTGTTGCATGAAAGGTAGCAGAAGCAAGTAGAAAGGGTTCTTTGAGAATGTGTCCTCCCACCGAAAATAATAGCGAACTAGCTATCTAGCTAGCTAGTTAGATAGATAGAGTGATGGAGAGGATAGAGAACAATTCAGAAAGAAATACAGAAAGCGAGTCAAGATAAAATGAAAAGAAAAGAGAAATAAAAAAAGGAAGTAATCGAAGGTTGGGCAATTGAGGGAGGCGTCCTGACTATATGTGCGCTCTGATCGATGCGTGTGGCTTTGAGTGTCTATGTGTTTGAGCTGCGAGTGTGTCTCTATGGTTGTGTGGATGCGAAAATGGAAAGTCATGTGAGTAGGTTTGCGTTATGATGATGAGATGACGTCACAGTGGCGTTTCCGCCCTTTTCTCAGGTAGGCTGGAATTGTGGGAAGGACTCAAAACCAACTGTTGCTTCTTTCAGAAACCCCACGCCCCGAAAGCTTAAATTTATGAAATAATACAAATAAGCGGAGCATTACACTATATATATTTTTAAATATATATTTTTAAATATATTTTTTTAAGTTTTTTTTTTGTTTAATTTAAATTTAGATTTAATTTTCTTTTTAAATTAATGTTTTTAATTTTCTTTTTAAATTTAAAAATATTTTCTTTAATTTTCTTATTCTTTTTAAATATGGACATTTTAAATTTCTTTGTATTATTGTAGCGTTCTTGTTTTAATGAAATTGACAGTTTAAATGCTATATATTTAAATAACGTGATGGTGAGAATATCGGAGATGTTAAGAGTGTGACAAAGTACAAAGAGAGAGAAATAGAAACGAGAGAGTGAAGGTGAATGAAAAAAGAAAAGATGAAAGAAAAGGTGAGAGAGGAGGAAAGAAAGAGCGAAAAGAGGAAAGAAAATCAGATAAAGAGAGGAGAGAAAAATGGCAGAGAGGAAAGCAAAGGAGAGAGAATTGAGAGAAAAGGCGGAATGGAGGAAGGAAACGTGAAAGAGAAGAAAGAAAAGTTGAAAGTCGGAAGAAAAAAGTAACATTGAAAGAAAAGGAAAAGAAACAGAAAAAGTGACAGGGAAGAAAGAGAAAGAAAAGAAAAAGTGACAGAGAAGAAATAAAAAGAAAAAGAGGAGAAAGAGAAATTGAAAGAGAAAAGAAAGAGAAAAATATGACAGAGAGAAAATGACAGAGAGAAAGCGGGGAAAGAAACATTGAGTGGAGAGGAGAAAGAGGGGAAAGAAAAAGTGACAGAGAGGAAATAAAAGGAGAAAGAGGGGACACAATTGAAAGAGAGGAAATGGGGAGAAAGAGAGGAAAGAAAGAGTGACAGAGAGGAAATAAAAAGAGAAAGAAGGGACACAATTGAAAGAGAGGAAATAAGAGGAGAAAGAGAGGAAAGAAAGAGTGACAAAGAAGAAAGGAGAAAAGAGGAAAACGGAGGAAAAGAAATGAAAAACAAAACTGAGAATTTAGAAAGTAAAAAAAAAATATTAGAAAAATATTTATGTAATGAAGCGGAAGAAAAACAAAAAAAAGAGTGAGTGAGGGAGAGAGAGAGAGAGAGAGAGAAGGAGGGAGGGAGGAGGAGGGGAGAGGGAGAGGGGAGAGGGAGGGAGAGGGAGGGAGAGGGAGAGGAGGAGAGGGGAGGGAGGGAGATGGAGAGAGGAGGGAGAGAGAGATGGAGAGAGAGAGGGAGAGAGAGAGGGAGAAACGGGAAGAAAGAAAATAAGAAGCAAAAAATCAAGGAATAATAAAGAGAATGAAAAAAGATTCATCTATGGAAATAAATTAAGAAAAATTCGATGAAAGAAAATAAAGAAAAAGATGCTAAAAAGACCCCCACCACCAAATATAAATAAATAAAATAAAAAGAAAGAATAACAAAAATCAAGAAATTAGACCGAAACAAAAATGAAGTAGTAAACAAAATCGCTGTTGATGTTCAATCCGAGATGAAAAAAAAAAAAAAAAAAAAAAAAAAAAAAGAAAATTTTGAATGGTAATTTTTAAGGCTAGAACCCCCTCCCCCAAAACACTATCTGAAAGGCTGATGTAAAACGATCTTTCATGCCAATTTTCTTTCATTTTTGCTTTATACCGTACTAAGGAAAGCTTAATAATTATAAGTTATTATAAGTAGTTGTTGTTCAAAATCAGGTAAAAAAAAAAAAAACGCCTGGATTTTAAACGCTGATTTTTAAAGTTTAGCGAGTCCTCACTTCGAAGATAAAATCCCCTATACTAATTTCCATTTTAAGGAACTAATTTCCGTTTTCCTGAGCTAATATGACCTTAGTAAATCGCGATCAACATTCGGATCCCCAGAAATAAGAATGATGTGAAAACTAACGGAAATATTTTGAACAAAAATAATAAAACGATAAAAACACAGGAGAAAGTTTCTTAAAGAAAACAGTTAGATTTGATACAGTGCGTGAATTTATTGATTGCAGTTAAGTTTGGAGGTCGTGGAGAGTCTTGATCGCTCATGTCCTGAAACGACACGGCACGTAGAAAAAGAAGAAAAATTAAGTGTAGTTCTTTTAGTTTATAAGAATTCTGTGGAGAACGGTGAAAACGGTCGCGCAGACAACAGGTGACTACATTGTTCAGTAAAGAATCTTTTTAACTATTGTAGGCAACGATAAAAATAAGTGTAAACCACATAGATTAGTGTTACTACTCCAGTGACTATTATGAGAACAGGGAGGAATCGATAAAAAAAAAGAAGGAATTTTGCTTTTTATTTATATAACAAATATTTTCCCTGATACTAGAATAGCAGAAATAATCATCAAACTACTAGTGAAGGCGATGCTGATGATGATGAAGATCAAAGTGATGGTGACCATGCGTGATAATAATAATAATAGTAGGCACGATCAGAGAGATTGAAAAATCGGGAAAGAGTTGGCACAGTTCAGACAATGGTAATGTTGAGGTCAGCTCGTGTCCCCAGAGACAACCAACTTGTATGGCCATATAATTGCACGAAACTACAACAATAATAATGATAATAATAATAATAATAACAATAATAATCTGCTAAAGAATATGAACAAAGTTGTAAATATAAGTATTTTGAAATTGAAACTGCAAAAAAAAAAAAAAATATGTTTCCTTGTTCTACCTAATAGTAACTGGAGCCCCGGATACGATATGGCAGCCCATATTTAAAAGAGATTTTTAAAAAATTGCCTTTTGTAGAATACCTCCATATTCAGAAGGGTATTATTAATGTAAAGAAAATATAGACGTTGTACATGTTAAGTACAGTGTAACCCGGATATAAGAGAGTTGTCGGGACCAGAGAAGAAGTCTCTTATATCCGGGTTTCTCTTATATTCGAGTTTGGTCTATTTTGTTTAGGTAAGTATAGGCTCTAATTTGGGACCAGAGAAAATCTCTCTTATATCCGGGTTACACTGTATCAATTAGCATAAAAATTTGTGCAAACAGAATTCATATATTTACTGCTAAGGTCTACCGGTAAGGAATCATACTAAACAAAAAGAACAACAACAATAATAACAATAATAATAATAATAATAATATTGATGATGTACAGGAAAAAAACTCTACTTTGGCGTGCAAGAGGTTTAGGGTGTGCTGTAAACTATATCACGAGAACTGATATACATTATGAAAGAACTGTCTGTATGCATTATGCAAATGTGAAAATCACGAGGTAATGTTTCGATGATGACAGCAATCTAATTCATTGTTTAATGTATGAGTGGGGCTCCTAAGCTAGGGAAAAAGGCAAGTGTGTCGATAAAGACTCCTGGCGATTTGGAAATATTTCTGAAAGTCAAATATTTTAATATTTTAAAACGGTTAGTATAAATATGAAGTTCCGTCTTTTTTTTGTGCCGAAAGCATTTGTCACACATTCACACGAATGTATACGTATATATATATATATATATATATATATATATATATATATATATATATATATATATATGCATACGTCTAGTTCCAATTAATTAATGAGCTAAATAATATCAAGTTTGGCATTTTAGGAGAAAAGGTTGGTGAAGTTCCCTATGGATAGAGAAATATTTGAAAAACACAAATCTATTCGACAATAAAATAAAAAGTAAACCTTAATACAAGTATATATATATATATATATATATATATATATATATATATATATATATATATATATATAAGAGAGAGAGAATGAAAGCAAATTATTAATATATACAACATACAATATATATATAATTAATATATGCAACATACAATGTATATATAATTAATATATACAACATACAATATATATATAATTAATATATGCAACATACTAGCTATATCTAAATACATAATGAAATCAAATTATCACTAAAAATTATTAATGCACTAAACATACGTGGTAGGTAGGTAGATAAATACATTTGAACAGTGATAGATAGATAGATAGATAGATAGATAGATAGATAGATAGATAGATAGATAGATAGAAAGAAAATTGGTAACTAGATAGATAGAAAAAAGAAAATGAAAGGACAGATAGATAGATAAGGACAGATAGATAGATAGATAGATCGAAAGAAAGAAAGAAAGAAAATGAGAGGACAGATAGATAGTTAGATAGATCGAAAGAAAGAAAGAAAGAAAGAAAATGAAAGAAAATGAGAGGACAGATAGATAATGAGAGCGATGGGGACAATGTTGATCGATTGATAACGAGTACTCAAACAGATATGTTGAAATAAGTATCCAAGATATAACAGATAGGATTTGTGAAACAAATACGTGGAAACTTTTATTTGCCTTGATAATTCCGTGTCTAGTGGCGTTAATGATGGTAGGAAGATTAAACAGTAGTCTTAATTAAAAAAGATAGAATAATGAAAGGAAAAGTTCGTCACAGAGAGAGGAGAAAACTACAGAAAAAACTAGAAAAATATTGCAAATAAAGAAAAAAAAAAGAAAGAAAATTAGATAAAAAGATACAGAGGAACAAAGAAAAAGAGAAAAAGAGAAACGAGCGAATGAAAGAAAGAGAGAAAGAAAGAAAGAAAGAAGAGAAAGAAAGAGAGAAAGAAAGAAGTGAAAGAAACTAAATTAAGAAGAGACAAAGAAACAAAGATGAAGGATAATCAAAAAAAAAGAAAAAGTAATTTGGTGAAAAAGAAAGAAAAATAAAACTGAAGGAATGAAATAGAAAAATAAGCCAAAGAAAGAACGAAAGAAAGAACGAAAGAAAGAAAAAAATATATATATATATATATATATATATATATATATATATATATATAAATGAAAGAAAGAAAGTAAATCGAGAAAAAAAATAAGGGAGAAGAATGTTAATTAAGACAAAAAAGATGAAAAGAAAGAAAGACAACATACAAAGAACGAATGAATAAATAGATAAAGAAAGAAAGAAAAAAATGAATTTCGGGAAAAAAGAGAAAAAGAAAGAAACGAAGAAAAATGAAAGAAAGAAAGAAAGAAAGAAAGAATAAGTGAAAGAAATGGTGAAAGAAAAAGAGGGAAACCTCGATGCAAAGAATATGAGAAAATAAGGAAATTTCATTTCGACTATCTTTCCTCTTTCTTAAACCAACCATGGCGAGATTTCTCTTAAAAAAAAAAAAAAAAAGCCGAAAAGAAATCTCATAAATAGTAACTGAGCAAAGTTGAAATTATTTCTTTGAAATATTCGATTCAAAATGACTAAAAAGACTGAATTTTCAGTTTAACGAAATATTAAAGAATTCTCAAATAATAAAAGAAAAACGCGCTGAGAAATGTCACGTGATCATGCATAATTTAAATTCTTTATGTCAACCGGCTGAGAAAAATGAAAACGGCATTTTCTTTTTGCCAAAATTACCAAGCCAAAATCTTTCTGAAGATTATTCGCATCAGTGGAACAATTTTTACATCTTCCAATTCGTTTTTAACAATCTACCGAACAAATATATATATATATATATATATATATATATATATATATATATATATATATATATATATAATAAAAACGTTTATTTCGAACACAGGCAATGCAAAGTAGTTTTCCGGTGATCAAGGTGTAGTATCTGCACGAGAAATATTTGCTCGAATAGCCGTAACAATTTACTATATAAGTGGAGTTTTTTTTTTTTTTTAATTAATTTTAAAAACAAGGTGTAACATCGAAATCGAAAGGTGTATTGGAATAACGAAAGATGTCTTCCAAAATCTAAAAATAAAGTATTAAGAAAAGAAAAGAAAACTGGGGAAAAAGAGAAAAAGAAAGAAAGAACAAAGGATAAATAAAAGAAAGAAAGAAACTAACAAAAAGTAATTTGGAGAAAAATAAAGAAACAAAGAAAAGTGAAAGAAAGGAAAAGAAAAAGAAATAAGAGAAATATTCAAAGCTGGATTGGGATAGACAAAGATGCCTTCCAAAAGCTAAGCAACGTATTAAGAAGTAGGAAAATTTGGTTAGACACTAAAGAAAGAATAGCTGAACTGTCATGTAATATCAATAATCCTCTATGGCAGTGACCGTTGGACTATATATTCACAGATGAGGAGAAGTCTTGAGGCAACAGAGATGTGATTCTACAGAAGGATGATGAGAATACCATATATAGAACATATCAGCAACAAGGAATTTTAAAGTAAAATAGAAACAAAAAGGATACATATGCTTAGGATCATTGTGCGTTTTCGCAATGAAGAGGAGACTTGTGGCCACAGGAGCGTGGTTCTACAGAAGGATGCTTTGAATAACATAGACGGAACGTATCAGCAACGAAGAAGTATTAAAGGAAATTATGTAGAAATGATCGCTCGGACTATGTCGCCAACCATCCCCTGACGCCGAGATGCCATCCAATGTACTGAAATAAGGATCGAACACACTATGAATGATTTACGCATCTTGCTTGCTAACTTTTCCACTACGCTCAGGCATTTACCTATGTCTACTGCTATTGTTAACTAGACTCTTTCAAGAGTTAAAAAAAATTTACGCCCAGTGAAACATATTTAATAAAATCTAGAAATGATAAGCGATCACTTTCAATTATCGCGTATAATGTATTTCCTTTTTCTAAAAGATTCTTTAGGAAACACAACGAATGAATAAAATTGAATTCCAGTAATGGAGTAACGCTTCGTAACATACTCAAATCTTATACATATTTATAAATACCAACATGTATCTACATACACAGATGAGCTAAAATATGAAGAAAATGCATGTTAAGAATGACACCTACTGTCTCGTAACAACTGCCCATTTTAAGATAGATGAGTGTGCTCCGAGTATTTCATTTTGATATTTTGAATTCCATAGTTATTATGAAAAAGGAAAAAAAATTGAATGACTTTAATCAAGCACAAATAATTATAGTCAAAATAATAGGTCAGAAATTTTGAGGAGCTCAGGTTCAATAATTGCAAATACTTATCGCCAGTGGACCAAAGAGGTGAAATCATTCACTTGGTATCTGGCAGCTAAGACTAATCGACGTGAGAAGTGAGTGGAAACTTTCCCATCAAGTACGAACCAACAGAGTGGTTACGGTGGCACAAATACTCTAGGGCATCACAACAAACAGTACATTGATCTTTGTTCCTCAGGTAGCTACGTAGTCAGAATACCCCTAATAATCCATGTCTGTTGCCAAGCACTGTCATTAATGACGACGCGTGTATCGGAACTTGACATTGTGTCAAAGGTTACTGTTCGATCATTGGTACAAATCTAATATTTCGAATGCTGATTTTTTCGGCAAGTCAGACTAGATGAGCAATTAGTTATTAGTAATTTATTCGGCTTAACTTTGTCTAACGTTAAGTGAATATTATTGGAGAACCTGGTGAGAATCGAATTCATTACATTCTCTATCTGCAAGAGGAGCGTTAGACAGGCGGGTGAAAGACTACAATAGTAAGGCACGAACTGATTGCAGTAGCTAATATTTTATAAGACTAACTTGCTATCACTCAAAACCCGGAAAGGCCAAAGATACTAGATAAAACTCGCTACAGTAGTAAAAACGTGCTAAGGCTCTTATTTATACTACGTACACTAAATTTAATTTTGGTAGAGTTACAATATCATTAATGAGGATTGAACTCGTGACGAACGAGAGGTGTTGTAATGCCAGCTTCCGAAATACTACCCTACAGCTGGAGGAACTGATTGACTACTGACTGATTCTCATGCCATGAAGACGTTGGGCTTACGAGAGCCGTCTTGTCCTTTCAGCTCTCACGGTTTTGGTAGAGCGAGGGGAACATTTTCCAGAGCCGGAAAAAAATACTCCAGAATGCGAGAACATCCCCCAGAGCGAGCGGAACATTCTACAACATGAGAGGAACAACCCTTAAAACCGGAGGAACATTCACCAGAGCGAGAGGAACATTCTTCAGAGTCGGGGAAACATCGTCTAGAGCGCGAGAACGTCCGCCAAAGTGAGAGGAATATCCTAAAGAACGCGAGGAACGTCATCCAGACTCGGAGGAACATCCTCCATAGCATGAGAACATCTTCCATAGTGAGAGGAATATCCTACGAAATGAGAGTAACATCCTCCAGAACCGGAGGAAAATTCCGCCAGAGTCGGAGGAAAATCCCGCCAGAGCCGGAGGAACATTTTCCAGACAGAACAACCTGGAAAGCGAGAGGAACATCCCACAAAACGAGAGGAACATCCACCAGAGCGTGAGAACCTCTTCCAGAGCCGAAGGAACCCCACACACATAGGCACACGGATGTCCGTTTTCATGTGCTACAAGAATTCACACATACACATGCAGACATGCAAACTCATATACGGGGGGGGGGATATACCTACGTGTTTGTGCATACATTGTCAACCAGCTCGCAGGTTTGTTCAGAGCAGGAAAAAAAATGAACGTCTTCTTTCATCTCGAATTATTCTTGACATTCCCAACCCACCATGTATTGAATATTGATCGTTTGCTTACTGAAGATATCATATAACCTATGTGTTATTCTATTATTTTACGGCATTAATAAGAAACTGATTGTAACCATTAAAAAGAGGCTAAAACGAGACACTTTATGGCGCTAGAAAAATATCACGTCCAGCAGATAATCTAATGTATAGGAGGTTTAAGAAGGCCTGAAATCACCTAGTTATAAATTAATTAACAGAGTAAACTGGAGTCTCTAGCCTTGAATGACAACCACTCTAAAAGAGGGAACATTCTGAATTCCAAACCACGAAGAAAGTAACGTACAAACAACTCCACTATGTTTCCCAAGAATTTATGACAATTCACAGATAATTATGAAAAAAGAATCCATGAAATGTCACGATCGTCTACGTCTTGCAGCGATATAGCATTTTTGTGTGTGAATACTGCTCACTCGGTTTACCAGCCTATAGATCAAAAGTCTTACCAAAGAAAATCTGCCGAATATGTATTCCTTCTTTTTTTTATCTGGAAAACCACTTTCAAGCCAAGCGTGCTTTAACGATAAACTACAGAAAGCCATCGCAGCAAATCAAGTCTCAGTTACTTTATTTAAGAAATGCCCATCTCTCGTTCAGACCTTTCCAAGTCTATATCTGGTAATCTTATTTTCGTAGTCGAAACGTAAACAAAGTAATTTGTTAGCAATTAATGATTATTTTTTTTTTATTATGTCATTATTTCGTATTGCTATAAACGTCATATTTAGTGTGTATACCTGTTCCGGCCTGTTAGGGACCAGAGAGAAAGACACGGAAAGACGAAGGTAGGTTGAACAAGTGTATTGAACTAACAGAATATATATACAAAATAAGAGTTGTTATTAGTGAGCAGATAGAAGTGTCCGTCCGAACTATAAGGTTACACAGCGTCCTGACAGACGATATTTAACAGTCCCCACACAAAGAATGTATGTGGCACAAGGCCGAGTTTATCGAGGGTTTCTCCGAGCCCGTAGGCTCGGCCAAAAATATTCCCTTACAACCCGCATAAGCGGGTTCGGGATCTGTCTACCTCCCCGGACGAAGCTTTGCTCTTCAGCAAAGCTTTGTCCGGGTTCCTCTGCCAAAGCAAAGCAGAGAGTTTGACAGAAGTCGCACACAGTCAGAGACTGTGGGTCGACTGCCTCTTTTGGAAGTCTCGCAGGTTAGTCTCTTCTTCATCTTTGAAGAGACCTTCTAACATTCGCTGCCGTAAAGCAGGAGAGATATCACGCAGCAGTTCAGTACTCTTTTCTTTGTTACCAACGATATCCTCCAAAACATTAACTCTTTATTGTAGGTTGAATGCCGACCTTTTTTCTTTTTTTTTTAGTCGGAGATTTTCATATTAGCTTAAAAATAATAATTATTTACCGGCAGGATACTTGCATGTAAAGTAAAAGCTATTCTATTGGAGGGACATTTATGGGATTTCGTCATTTAGTCAGTTCGATTCTTTCCCTTTGGCACTTTGCCAATTCGACACTCCGCTCAACACTTAGTCCACTTTGTTCGACATTTAGTCCATTCGTCATTTTATCCTTCAACAATCTGTCTGCTTATAGGCCGGTAGATATGAATTTTAGCCTAACAAGGATGACTACTCAAACACATACTCAGACGTATTATGTCTATTTATTTTAGTTTTAATCCTTTCAAATCCACGAATTAATAATTTCTTGGTGGCTGTAGAAAACTGATTAAGAAAAATTCCTAAATTTTCTTCCAAATAATAACATTTTGCTATATATATATATATATATATATATATATATATATATATATATATATAAAAGTGGACACTGCGGTTAACTCCGAGAGTCGACAGTCTGTCTTATGCTTGAATGCAATCTTCAGGCTAATTTCCTGAAAAAATATTTTAAGAGAAAGTAGTTTATAAATTTCAACCGACCGAGGTACTGGCTGCTCGGTCAATAAATGCCAAATGTTTCCTTGTAGGGAAACGGCTAATATTACCATTACCATAAAGATATAGAACGGCATTTATATACATGAGCTAAGTCTGGCGCAAGGTCACAACAATAGTGATGGGTGGATGATCAAACGAATTGGTCTATCTGGCCAGCTCGCTAATCATGATGTTGCAGTATGTATCTGCTTTATTTTGCTTTGTGTGTGTTGTGTTATCGCATATATATATATATATATATATATATATATATATATATATATATATATGTGTGTGTGTGTGTGTGTGTGTGTACATGCAATTATAGTTACGTGGGTGCTTGTGATTCACTCCAAGCAAAGTGATAGTGCCACTAAGACGGAAGGAGTTATCGGGAGTGAAAGAGAATGAGAAGACTTTAGTGAATAGAAAGGACAATAAAATAACAGGATTCTGGAAGACAGAAGATAAGGATTGACATTGCATTCAAATTTTGAAGATTATATGTGGCAAGGGAGCAAAAAAAAAAAAAAAAAGAAAGAAAAAGAAACGGAATAGAGTTCCACAGTTGAGAAAAGAAACTATTAGAATAGAACCTACGTTTACATCTATCTAATTCAACAATCAAACGATGTGACTTAGTTAACAATTTATTAGTTTGCTTAAAAACATGCGGTCGTGGTAACAAGGAGGCGAACTCAGAAGAACAACTGTCACGAAAATTTTTATGGAAAAGTCAGAGGGAAGCCCCGCCACGGAGGTGGGAAAATGACTGAAATCGAGATGCCAGGTTAAAGCCGATAATATTAGACATCTCTTTGGATATTACTGAGAATCTCTAGCGGGAGCACCAGACCAGCACTCTTCAGCGGGAGTCATTTGCTAATCTTAGTTTCATTCAGCTCAAACGGGCAGAATGAGAAGCGAAAACACTAGCGTAGTAATCGTCTGCAAGTCTTGTTTGCTTTCTAACTATGGCCTTTCCGGTCACTCTTGCCCGGTGAACCCTTATACAGTGTAACCCGGATATAAGAGAGTTGTCGGGACCGGAGAAGAAGTCTCTTATATCCGGGTTTCTCTTATAACCGGATTTGGTCTATTTTGTTTAGGTAACACAGGCTCTAATTTGGGACCAGAGAAAATCTCTCTTATATCCGGGTTACACTGTAATAAATAGAGAAACAGATCCTGATTCCTAGAGATCTGTCTTCTCCAAACTGTTGCTCTAAAGCAGCGATTCTCTACCAATTTTGGCCAGTGCACCATTTTCACTTTGTTTTGAGGACATTCCCCCACCTTTCCAAGATTGTCCGACTCAAAACGTATAAGTAATATTATATTATTGAAAATCTTCATTCTTTTCCCTGTTAGTACAAGCAAACCTCTCGTCAACGGATTAATAGCGGGGATGGGGTGGTACGTTAAAGCTGATTGTCCGTAGATGGGAAGGAATTATGTTTGACTTATAAAACCGCCATAATAGCTACCAGGAGTTATGATCTTAATGTAAATATTATAAACATGTATATATGGCATAAATAAATATATACTTAATAGATATATTAATCAAAATAACAAAAATAATAGTTTTCTCACAGCTACTTTCTCACGCCCGCGCTAATGTATCGTACTTTATATACTGTACACCCATTCTTTGTTTACAATTGAAAGACCCGCCACCGCCGCTAAGCGGTCACTTTGAGAACTAATACGACTCGTCCCGCTAAGGTCGCAAATTTTGAAGCACATTGCTGACGATTTAGAACTTTTTTTTTCCTGCAAATTTATTTTTTTATTTTGCCTGCAGATTTTGTCCGTTGCATCCGAAGTCCGTTGATGGGGGGGGAGGTTCGTAAATAAGAGGTTTGTCTTTACATATACATTTACATGGAATGTTTTTGTAGTGGCAAAAAACACAAGAGCTAGCGGAAAGAAAACCCAATGTGATCTCTCAGTTGCGCGATCGATGCACATTGCGGCTTGGGACGCCATGGGAAGTTCGAAAGTTGACATTTTCACTGGTGCCAACCATTCTTCAGGAAGTTCTGTATGGCACCAAGAAACTACTAAAAAGGATTTGATATTTATAGGACAGTAAATTTTATCTCTCTCTCTCTCTCTATATATATATATATCCCCGGCTCCGAGGTTTCTTGGTGCCATACAGAATCTCCTGAAGAACGGTTGGTTCCAAGAAACTTCGAAGTCGGGGATACAACAAGTAAAAAGGATTTGATATTTACAGTTAAGTAAATTTGAATATTATTAATGCTCTATTTTTAACATTATTTTAATATTTTAATATTGAGCACTATATGTAGAAATATATGCTTATATATATATATATATATATATATATATATATATATATATATATATATATATATGCGCGTATTAAAAACGTTATTTTTAGTGGAAACCCGTATTTCACTAGACGCTCTGTGGAATCCATCTGAATATTTTCCATGAAAATAAACAAATAATTATTTAAAATATTCTCCGAAACATGATGTATTTAAAATACTCTCATTAATGTGAAGTATTTTAAATCATTCTCTATAATATGAAATTTTAGAATACTGTCTTTAATATATATTTATAATCGTCTACCGGCCTGAATATTCGAGAAGTCTTATTTAAGATTTTAACGCTTTTTCTACAGCTTATCAACCCTATGCAGGTTATTTAAAGCCAGGAAATATTTGTAGATTGTAAGAACGTTTTTTTATAGATAATAATGGTTAAAGATACAAGTCTTACTAATTAACCCATAGCTGAGGGGAGAAGAGGTGAATTTTGACCTTTTCCGAAGATATTTGTGCGTAAGTGAATATAACGAATCCAACTGGAATTGAAACTCGGCCCCTCGATTAACAATTCTGAGCCATTATCCCGCACATCACAGCTTACAGCACCAGGTATTCCCAAGATGTCATCCCTGTAGGTACTAACCAAGCACATGGTCGGTTATATTTTGGTCTACAAGCATACTTTTTACAATACTGTTCACCATATACAAGGCCTGAGAGCCACTTGAGGTAGAGGGTTATAGAGTAAGGGGCACAGTCTATAAGGACATGTGGGAAAGGTAACGGTTAAATCTAGACTTGAACAGGTTATTTTAGTGATCGAGGAAGCATCCTCTTGGGAGGCGGTCACAAAGTAGGGGTAAATGGGAAAAAGCTGTTCGATTGGAACTTGCATCTGATCAAGGGAATACTAAGGGAATGAAACTGGTTCACTACAATCTGCGTGGCATGACGGGTTTTATCTGTGAATGTCAGAACTGGTGAAACGAAGGCATGTAGAACACTTTCCATGGGAATAGCGATACGGTAGCGATACACTTGCTACATTTCGTCTGTGGGGAAAGGGGTTGTAGTGTGGAAAATAATTAATCACACACAAGCAGGGATAGACGCTTTTGGACTCTATCAAGACGAGAAAGTGAAGGCTTGACAGCTTCTGCCTATGTATGGCAGGATTATTATAAAGGTAAAGAATAGGAGATTTAGTGAGATTGATCATCTTAAATGTTTTAATTAATCAATATTAATTCTAAAGTAATAATAATCATTTGCAACCATCAAACACACATCTTCTTCATCATTATTATTATTATTATTGAACCATTAAGTGTTCATACTTGTAGTGTTTGCTTACACGGGAGCCGAAGTGGCAGAAAGTCTATTCAGTAACCCAGCACTCATATTGTAACTGTTGTTGGTATTATTATCATATAACAAAAGCGCTTGTCCCTGCTTCTCGTTAGTTCGCCCGACCGTTACGCCCTGCCAATACCTCATAAATAATGGACTATTCTGATTTGATCGCGCGGGATGACAAAATACATATAAAAGACGCTACTTGGTTTCAGCGAAAGAAAGATAGAAGTGTTTAACATCTGCTAATACCTCAGAAATATTAGACTATTCCGTTTTGATTGCGCGAGGAAGCAAAATACATATAAAAGACGCTACTTGGTTTCAGTGAATAAAATGAAATAACGAAGAGAAGATAGAAATGTTTATCGTCTGTTTCAGTGAAATGGAAAAAGTTGACAATTTCAAATCTTTTCATTTGCACCCCCATTTAATTCCTAAAATAACGACCAGCATTCATAGATAATATTTCAAAGTTTAAACATTTAACGATGTGATGTAGGAATTTCTACGGATATTTTATTGTCATAGAACTCGCCATGAGCTTATTCAATCATTAACTGAAGAATTAAATAAGATTCCTCAAAAACTTCGAAAAAACATTATTATTATTTACTTGTAGTTTGACACATTAATTTTCCAAGTTGTTCAAAGAAAGTTACCAACTCGTTCCCAGAAAGTTATTCGGTATATTGAACTGAACGACTATGTAAATAGAACTCATTAATATAATAACTTTTTTCAGATCAACTTGAATTTCCAGGGATATTTTTAGAAAATTGTGTGTATCAATATTCATCTTAATCATTTCTAGTGCTCCTATAACTGCTGGAATCACGGTTAGACTCAAATGGCATATTATTGAAATTTCTATTGCCTATTTTCTTTACATTTGGTGTATTTGTCAAATTCTTCCACTGAAATATTTTTTCATCTAACGGAATGACTATATCAATAAAACAGTGTTTATAATCTTTGGAGGGTTATTATTATTATGATTATTATCCATTGTATGAGGCTCAGAGCAAAGTAACCGGATCATCTTCTTGAACTGGTGTTGCGTTTTAGTCACACCATTTTTTTCTTATTAAAATGTTAGCATATCTGTTAGTGAGGGTATTGCTCAACCTTATCATGGCTATTTTAAAATTCATTCAGTGCTAGCGTAGAGCTGCTAGATATTAGATGGTTCCATCAGCGTTTGTACAGCAACTATTAAAATCATGCGCCAGATAAGCTCTCGTTAGTAGACTTTGACCCTGAGCAGCTAGAATCAGTCCTTCTGTTTCTAGTTTCAATCCCACGCCCCTGAGCAGCTAGGATTAATCCTTCTGTTTCTAGTTTCAAACCCTCGCCCCTGAGCAGCTAGGATCAATCCTTCTGTTTCGGTTTCAACCCCCGCCCCTGAGCTAGGATCAATCCTTCTGTTTCGAGTTTCAAATGAGCAGCTAAGATCAATCCTTCTGTTTCTTTCACCCCCCGCCCTGTTCCTTCTGTTTCAAACCCCCTCCCCCCCCTGAGCAGCTAGGATCAATCCTTCTGTTTCTGTTTCACCCCCGCCCCTAGCTAGGATCAATCCTTCTGTTTCTAGTATCAACCCCCCGCCCCTGAGCACTATTCAACAACCCCTCGCCCCTGAGCAAATCAAATCCTTCTGTTTCTAGTTTCAACCCAGACTACCCTAAACACTGACAAATCAAGTTCTTGCCGATATCTGTGTATTTTGATAGAGTAGGATTCAACCACGTACAGAGATCTTTTCGAATTCCGTTCTCAGGTTGTTTAGGACTTTAAAGTTTGTATTTAGTTCCATGATTTTTGCCCCCTTTAGTTTATTTCTGTGCTTTAGGGCTTTAAACAAATTATTGAATATAGATTTTTAGTTATTTACATATTTACTATTGCGACGTTTCATTCATTTTGACCCGTTCATTACCACTACAGCCGTTTTTTTATTACAAAACAAGTCACGTTTGTACAAAGACTTGTAATATTTTGTAGGTTTATATATTTTTATACTTGAAATTTTTTTAATAATATAACTTGAAGTAGGCAGACATTCTGTTGAAATATTGTTTAACATTGTTTTTCTTTTCTTTATCTGTTCTTAAATCGCGCTCAACTCTTAACCTTTATTATTAATTATTGCCATAATGTTCGTTGGATCAGAATCTGACGGAATTGTAAATATATATAATTTAAATTCAGTTTTTGTTTATTAAAAACAAAATAAAATAAATAAGAATAAAGCCTTACTTGACATTAGAATCTAATTTCTGTAACGAAGCAGAATAAAAACCAAGCGTTGTGAATGCTTAACGTGAATCACGTTTGATACCGTTGCTCAATGGATTTTTTTTTCTTGTGAAATATATTTTTTTTTTTTGCAGACGCTGATCATAGGTGAAACATATCAAACTAAGTTTCTTTTTATGATTGCTGGGAAGCGTTATGTTAAAAGAAAATATTATTTTGAAAAAACAAAATTCTTCAGGTAATTAGGCTACAAACTTTTTGAGAAACCTACACATACACACACACATATATATGGTAAGATAAAGAACAAATAGGAAACGTTTATTAATCTAAAATGTTTAACTTTTATTAAAGCATTTTATTACAACACACATATAAAATATCTACAGTTTTAATGCACGTGATACATGACTGACCAATGCGAATCGAACCAAACAAAATTGAAAATACCAAAGTTCTATCTTTTTGTCTGTTTTTCTCAATAAGTGATATATGTTAGATTGATAAACGTTTCCTATATATGTACACTGTTTACATAGAAATCAACGTGGCATTGTGACTCAATTTCGCGACCGATCATCGGATATGCTTTCGTCTTGCCCCCAAAATAAAATATATTAAGTCTGATTTTGAGAAGTTCGTTAATCCGAGTAATAATAATAATAATAGTTGGCCACTCGTATTCGAGGATACTATTAGGGCGGCTAGCCAATCCCTATTGCAGACGCTCGCTGAGGTACATCTGTGTTTGTTTAACACCCACAGAGCCAACCAGTGGTTTATACTGAAACTATGATGATCAGACATTAGTCATAGTCTCTAGGAGAGAGCATGTTATTTGGCGTAATCAGCAATCTGAACATCGGTCACGATGATTTGTGACTTTGTCCTAACACAGCTATCGACGCCTTCCGACGTCTACACAATTTCACTCACAAGTCATGGGTCAACCTGTGGCCTCCAGACTGATAACATCAGGGAGTCTACTTCCTGACAAATCAACCGTGGTAGGATTCGAACCCGGGTCTCATGGTCAGCAAGCGAACGTTCTAACCACTCAGCCACGCGTTAATCCGAGTAAAATCATATATATATAATTTTCATTACTGCAACTATGCTGCGCAGACCTTAGTTACAGTTTCTGGGAAAGAGCGTGTTATCTGGCGTGATCAACAATTTGAATAAGGTCATCACGCTCAAGCTCTCGGCGACGATGACATGTGTATTCGTGCTAGCACAGCGATCAACGGCCTACAAGAGTTCCGTCTGCTCAATTTCACTCACAAGGCTTGGGTCAACCCATGGTATGGTTTTCAGGCACTTTCCAAGGGTGCCGCACCTCGATCCAGTCCGATAACATGAGGAAGTCGTCTTCATGACAAATTAGCTATGGTGAGATTCGAACCTGGGTCCCATGGCAAGAAAGCGAACGGCGAACGTCCTAAACACTCGGCCATATTATATATATATATATATATATATATATATATATATATATATATATATATATATATATATATATATATATATATTATAATATATATATAAACATTAAATAAACACTTAGGGGTGACAGGGTGTTTAATGCTGAACGATTGCGCCCAGCATAAAACAGCCTGTCGCCTCTGAGTGTTGACTTCTATGTTCACTTTTATATTTATATACGCTCTATCTTTGATATTGAGCACTTTATCCCATAAATATAGCACACATTAAAACTATAGTTCTTCATATATGTATGTGTGTGTGGTTGCACTGATACTGCCATAATATTTATTCAGGATATAAATTTTATATTTCAATGTGTACATCTCAATATATATCAGATTTATTTCAGTAGATTGTGGATCTTTTCGAAAAATCATTTACATCCATTACCGTAGCACAATAGTAGATGACCCATTTCCATGAATCCGAGTGCATTTTGTCAATAAGCAAGCACCGAGAATTTGGAACATTTTAAATTACGCCCAGCCATTTAGGGAAAGTAAATTTGTTTTCTCTTTTCAATTCCTATTTACATTTGCGCGTTTTCTTCCTATTTTTCTTTTACTTTCTGTAAACAGTTCCTCCAAATTAAATCGATTTTTTGCAGCTGGATGTTGCACTTCGAAAGGAGGAATCATGTTCCACTTGATGATATCTAACAGTATCGACATTCGTGCATGAGGTCTTTTCCGATTTTTCCCGTTTTTTTTTTTGCGTGCGTTAGGCACACCGTGCTAACAGCGCACGAATATAATTATGTGCATTTTTTGTACAGTTTAAGCGGGTGAAACATTGGTGACGAAACAAAACGTCGATGCTACATTCAGAGTAGTTCACAGGTAAGAAAAACTTGTATGTTTTACCTAATAACGGAGTTGGTAGGTTGATTTGAAAATACAATTGATTCCAGTGTTGGAGCCTTCATCTCAGACTGGGCCGAACGAAATCAACATTCTTGTGAATGTTTGAGATTAGCCAATATTTAGAGAATTTAAAAGACGTACAATATATGCAGAATCTCCCCCCGTTTACAACAGGGATGGATTTTCTGAAGTTAAAACATTGAGGGAACATTGATTTGATGTTGCTTGTAAAAATGGTTTTGTTCTGAAACAAATTTTATAGTGGATTTCACGAATGCTTCGGACAGAAAACACTAACAGTATATAAAATATTTTAATTTAGTTCCAAAAATATCATTTTTCTATTATACAACAGTTCGGAATGTTAAGATTTTTACGTCTTTCAAGTTTATTTTTATTCTTTACAATGTTTTATTGCCTAAAAGGAGAAATAAATCAATTTCTTTAAATGTGAACGTTTTAAAAAATTGAATAACATTTCATTCTGAATTATATCGATTAGTTCACCTTTTTTATTTGTTACTACATCTAATTACCTACAGCCCGATTCACAAACCTTCCATTAAACCGGAAGCCAGGTTAATCCATTGTTTCAATAGGATTGGGTTTCCGGTTTCTATTAAAGATTGCTCGTTCTCTTTCATTCCAAGTAACCCCTTGTTGTTATCGCCTTGCTTGGGTTGGAAATGGTTTAATAAGAAATTGGGTGAATGTTTGGGAAAAGCGTGAAAAACATACTACGGGTTGATCCAAGCATTGTGAGCGAAATTGGGTAAACAAAACTGTTCGGAAGCCATCAATATTTGTGCTAGCACGAAGTCACAAGTCATCGTGACCGAGATTAACTGTTTCTCACGCCGGCTTATGCGCTATCTCCTATAAAGTGTAACTAAGGTTCGCCCAGTATAATTACAGGAGGGCTATTTGGGTAACACAAACACAAGAAATGTGCCTGAAAAATCATCTACAGCAGGGATTGACTAGCCGTCCTAGCAGGCGAACATGCTTGAAAACAATTAGCCAACCATTATATATATATATATATATATATATATGTGTGTGTGTGTGTGTGAGAGAGAGATGGGGGGAGAGGGAAAAAAGGGAGACTGATAAAGAAATGTTCTCTCTTATTGGATGACATTTTATATGTATAACTTCCCTCCATATATAACGTCGCTGTAATATATATATATATATATATATATATATATATATATATATATATATATGTGCGTGTGTGTGTGTTTTCGCTGAATAATTTAGACAAGTTTTGTCTACTTATTTTCGATAGGATCCTTTCATATTCCCGGATCAGTTTTTTGGTGTCATTATTGAATGACGAGAAAAAATCGCCGTGTTGATACATATTTCGTTCATTTCCGAGTACTTTCGACATAGCAATGTCATTCTCAGGGTATTGCTTATTACAAGATAAATATTGTAGTGTTCATTATTGTCAAAGACAAAATTACTTACAAGTGGAGTGTAGAACGCTGCGTCAGTGCCTGACTTCTGAAAACCTTTAAGGGGAGGTAACTAAGTATGGTGTAGAGAGATTTCTTACGAAATGAGTAGTAAAAAGAGAAACGATTAGTGCAAACATTGGCATTTCAAACTATCTAATGTACATATTTTAAAACATTTGTGGAGTATTCATAATTAATTTTATTAAAGTTTACTTTCAGTTTTTTTTTTTAATATAGATAGCTTCGAGAATTTTTAGTTAATGTTTATTCTTTTCGTGAATAAGAATAAAATAAGAATTTTTCTGAATTGCGAATTTGTACAGGTATGTTGTTGTAAATGTTTAGAGATGTTGGACATATTATTCAAATGAAAACTTTGCCGCCTATTTAAAATCATACCGATTTCTTCACAGGGACAACGTTTTCTGTTTTATGCCGACGCATTGTCTTTTTTTTTTTTAAATAATTCCAACTTAATTCATATTGGTTTCATCAAGTAAGTGTAAGTAAAAAAAAAAAAAAAAAAAAAAAAAAAGAAAGAAATAATTGACAAAATTTAATCAGAATTTCATTTTTGATTTGGTTGAAAAAAAAAGCATCTGATCGTGACGAGCAAACACAAAAAGCGAAGATGAGTTCATGTGAACTGATTTTTAATGGACTATTGACAAAGCTTTGCGAAAGGCAGACGAGAATTGAGTACTTACTTTTGTTAAAAGACTCCCGCCAAAATAAACCTGAAAATTGTGTAAGAAAAAAAAGAAAATAATATAAAATAAAAAAGAAAGAAAAAAAGTGTATAATGCAAGAAATACACATACAATTAAAACAAAAGAGGTGTGATGAACAAGATTTGAATTTGGCAATGCGCGATAGCTAGCCATTTACTTAATTACGTGTATATAAAGTGGGTGTGAAAATACAGAGAATCAGGCAAATGTAGGTGCACATATAATGTTTATAGATAATAGCTGGCGATATGTTTTCAGAATACAACTGCCTGCTTCGGTTTCTATTTTTGGTGAAGCCAGTCCTTATTGTCAACGTTTGCTCTGGCATATTTGTGTTAGTACAACACCTACATAGACGAACTGTGGATTATACTGCAACTATTCTTATATATATATATATATATATATATATATATATATATTTTCGTTTTTCTCTTTTTATTTTTAAATGTTTAAATTTTGAGTTCCTGTTTTATTTCACTACATTTCTGAGTTGACAATGCCAACAGCATAGAACTTGTTGGTTGAAATAGCTATTCGAATGAGGTAAATATGGATTTCTATTCTATGTAATATATATAAGTGAACATAGAAGCCAACACAGAGGCGACAGTCTGTTTCATGCTAGATGCAATCGTCAGGCTGACGATTACATCTTTGAATGAAACAGACTGTCACTTCTAAGGTTGGCTTCTATGTTCATTTTTATATTTGCACACGCTCTATCTTTGATATTGAGCACTTTATCCCATACATATAGTACATCTTAAGACTATATTTCTTATATATATATATATATATATATATATATATATAAATAAATGCAAACAAACAGGCTTTGTGGTAGTGTTATATATATATATATAACAGGCACACAAAGCCTGTTTGCATTTGACGCTTCCTTAGCAAACTCTGAAAAACCAGAAATTTTGGCTTCAAAAACTAGCACTATATATATGCGTGTGTGTGGGGGTGTATTACGATGAGTAAATATGTGTATATCGCGATGTATATATGCACAACTTTATAGTCACTATACCAAAATCATTTATATATATATATATATATATATATTTCTGGTAATAAAATCGTCACAAACAAATGGTTTGCTATATTTTAAGTATTTGATTATATCTCTTGTAGACTACTATACCGGAGATTATAGGGTGATATCCTTATCATGATGTGGTTTCTGTGGCAAGTCGAGCGGAGCCCAAGCCCTTTTGAATTCAGTTGCACTTCTCCTAAACAAATCTAGAGAGCCCTGTATGATGTACTAGTAACCTCTAGTCAGCGAGTGGTGAGATGAATCTATATCTCTTTGAATGCGAAAGCACGCGAGACGGGCGCCGCTTGGATTTGAACTCTGGGCGCCAATCCCACTTTCAGGGCTGATAACCGTTACATACGAATTTTACCGTATAATACCAGGCATATAAATTGTGCACAAAGTGATATTGGTACGGATTTTGTGCTCTCTGATTTCTCATTTTGAGCCTCTATCCGCTACACTACATATATATATATATATATATATATATATATATATATATATATATATATATATATATATATATATATATATATAGAGAGAGAGAGAGATAGATACAGACAGAGGATAAAGAGAGAGAGAAAGGAGAGGAAAAGAGAGAGAGAGGGAAAGAGAGGGAGAAGAGAGAGAGAGAGAGAAAGAGAGAGGGGAAAGAGAGAGAGAAAGAAAGAGAGAGGGGAAAGAGAGAGAGAGAGAAAGAGAGAGGGGAAAGAGAGAGAGAAAGAAAGAAAGAGAGAGGGGAAAGAGAGAGAGAGAAAGAAAGAGAGGGGGAGAGAAAGAGAGAGAGAGAGAGAGAGAGAGAGAGAGAGAAAGAGAGAAAGAGAGAAAGAAAGAGAAAGAGAGAAAGAAAGAGGGGGAAGAGAGAAGAGAAAGACAGGTGCTATGAGTTTAGGTTTCTTTTTCTGGTGATAGATATTTTACCATTCTCCCAGATGTTTCTTATCAGCTGATTCCGCCTCAACGAATGTCTTTCCGCTTTTTCCATTACTATGCCCTTGGATGCCAATATACTAAAAGCCGCACATAAATAAACTGAGTTTCAGGTAGACCTCCCTGTTATTTTTTAAACATTGCAATGCCGTCTAAGAGAATGGAAGTCTTACTAAAAAAAAAAAAAAGAAAAAAAAAAGTGCCTGCCGACAGGAAACGAATCTGTATTCCCTTTTTTCATTTGGGAAACCACTTTAGTAAGACATTTGAATTTGATCTCTAGGCCGGTAGACATTAATTTCAAGGTTTAAAAATCAAAAATGATGTCTACTGAAAACACTAAATATGACGTTTAACGTAATAAGAAATTGTTTCGCACAAATAGCCCTAGGAAAAGTATAAATCCATGCATTCTCCCTTGCTATGGCCTAAATGGTAGAACAGTTTGGGCTCTTCAGCCATGGATGTCGACCAGTCTAGTAGGAGCATAACTTAATTCAAAAACCGTATGTAGCCCTAGCGAAGCACATACATCTAATGAAAGTATCGTGGGGTTTACAATGACTATTGATTCCGGCTGTATTCGGCTTTGAAATATCTGTTTGTTTAAAGAACAGTGGAAGTTCGATGTTATTTTTAACTTTATTTTTTCTACATTTCAGTTTATTTTCTTGGTTTCGAGGACATATTCAGATATGAATGTCTGAGTACTTTCGCTTATCCTTAGCCATTATGAAAGTTTTTCTGTTTTCCTATGTCGTTAATTTCTTCAAATTTCAAGTATCAAGTGCTTTTCCGTTGTGTCGCTTGGTGATATGTGATTTAACTGAGCTATTATCAGACAAATGGCACGTTAATCGGTACGATCATGTGGTGGTGGTGAAACCAGTATATGTTTTTTGAATTGTCGTGCTTATAAGTGAGCAAGTGAAATCAGAATCAACATTGGTTGGTTGAAGTGTTGATACTTTTGTTGTATCGTTGGTGATTATAACGTCGGAGGTTATTATTTTTTTGTATAAACGAAAAATTGCTACAAAATTACACATATTCACACACACACAATATATATATATATATATATATATATATATATATATATATATATATATAATGACAAAATGGAAAAAAAATTATGTGTAATGTGTTTTCGTCATGGAACTAAATTGTTATTCTTGATGGGATTATACATGTGTAGAGGAAGGGGTAGATACAAGCATGAACACCATTTATAATTATGAACTGGGTGGGGGACGGGCTTCAATTACGACTGAATAATGATTTCGATCCTCACTGGATGCTCCATATTTTAAGCCTTGTGCCATATCGAAGTTAAGTTTAGTAAAACATTTTGGGCACTTCGAGATGGTGTAATGGTTAGCAAGCATGTTTCGCAAGAGACATTACGGCTTAGTAGTGAGTTCGATCCTCACTGGGTGCTCCACATTTTTCGCCTTGTGCCACTTCTAAGCTATGCTTAGAAAATCATTGGGGGGGGGGCTTTCCTTCCAGATTCTTCCGGAGGGACTAACAGAGGATGAGAAGGGTTTTTTCCCGTCGGAGTAGATGCTGCGGTTGTAGTATCTGTTCCGTTCCGGGGGCCTTTTCTCCACCATTGCGTTCCCCTTCACCATTGCGTAACATCTGTTCCGTAGTAGTGATATGAGCTGCTATGAATAGCCTAGACAAGCTAAGACCAGCGGCCCGAATGGAGGTACTGGGGTCCCTACGTTAAAAATTAACCTTGTGTCACAATCTGACGCAGTGGGGAGTTAAGGTAAATTTCGGTGGGGGACAGGCTATAAATATGTGGTCGTTAAATTTAAAATTACTGAGTTTTAATATATATATATATATATATATATATTTGCCTATTTTTGCTTTCGATATGTCTGGACACACAGCCTAGCCAATCTCATTTAGTTTGCATACGTTTTCGTTTTTATCATTGTTTTTAACCAACAATTTGACAACAGAAGATCAATTTACTCTGAGGACGTCCGTTCTAAACAGAATTTGTACACTTTGTCATTCATTTGCCTGACATTGTTCTGATATATAGAAATTTCTATATCATATTTTTCCATATACAGTGCAACCTCGGTTCTCGAAAGTCTCATATGTCGAAAAAATCAGTTTTCGAACAGAAAATTCGAGACGAAAATGCCTCGAACAACATGCCCAACCGAGTTAACCCGAACGGAAGAATTTCTGAGTCGACCGCCATGTTGTATACATTCGTGTGTTGTGGTGTGATTTCCTTTTCCAATTTTATTGTACTGTGACTTTTTTCTCTACATTGATTCCTATTGGAAAAATAGTTTCGGGAGAGGAACGGATTAAATTCGTAAACCGAGGTTCCACTGTATCATATATATATATATATATATATATATATATATATATATATATATATATGTATGTATACATAAAGTTTGTCACTTAGCTGATTGGTATTACCTTCAGCATCCCGACTCCAGAGTTTGGTAGATAGGCCCTCTAATAATCATTACATCAGCTTGTCAAATGTGTGTGTGTGTGTTTACGCTTTGTAAATAAGGTTGATATTTTCTTGTATGTATCGTCGTGTATAAACTTGTAAACAAAATCTTGTGGAATTATCACACCTCCGGGTATTTATAAATATCAAAAACAGAATGAAAAAAAGAAGATATGGCATAAAAGCAAGATAAAATTGGCAGAATAGAAAAAATTGAAAAGAAAAAAAAGTGAGTGGCGTGCAAACGTATGCACATAAAATAAAACCGGTGAAAATGATTATATATTTTTTTTTTTTAGATATTTTAATTTTTCTTGCAAACATGTGCAGAGTTGATAAAAAAATAAAATACGCATGAACAGACGTAGCTTAT
Organism: Acanthosepion pharaonis; assembly: GCA_903632075.3. Classification (NCBI taxonomy): domain Eukaryota; kingdom Metazoa; phylum Mollusca; class Cephalopoda; order Sepiida; family Sepiidae; genus Acanthosepion; species Acanthosepion pharaonis. The sequence continues at coordinate 13,305 of CAHIKZ030004581.1, read as the reverse complement.
TGACTAAGCAAAACATGCATGGAAAATAGAAAAAAAAGAATTAAAAATAAAAGATTTTTTTTTCTTTGAAATAAAATAAATCAATATTATGAATAAATAATAAAACCCCTACATATCTGTTGGCCGTTTCCTTTCGCTGTTTCCGCTCTCTGTCGCCGTTGCATTGTGGGAAGGGGAGAAAATCTGAACGTATCTTTCGTTTGCACTCGCTCTCTCTCTCTTAAGTAAGAACCGTTTGTGAATGTACACGCGTTTCTTGTGACCTTTTTCCGCTTTGTAGTACATCAAAGTTGTTACACAGGTCTGCAGCCGGTCTACACGGAGTATACTTGTTGCACGTTCGGGGGTTAGTGCGAATACGTGTGGACCAATTGCAGACCAGCGTAACACATATTAGACAGCAGAGCAACGCCAGGGTATCTTTCCTCTCCTGCGTCGGACGAAGAAAGGTCTTGTCCTCTGCTTGAGACATTTTTACGGTGATCGCCCGAACTGTCAGGTCGGTGGTTGGTAGCTGTATTCGTCCGCTCTCGTCGGGTTGAGAAAAAAAAATCGTCGACATTTTTTTTTTTTTACCAGGATCACCAGACTTGTCAACCCTATTAAAATCAGTCATTAATACCGACTCTATACTATTTTCCGGTCGTCGCTTTTCCACCTTTTTATAAAGCAAAGTTTTGCGGTGTCAACGAACACCCGTTGCCACTTCTGTAATGTCAACGAATACTCGTTGTCACTTTCGTAATGCCTGTTGTAGTAAAGACTTTGTATTCGCAAATACAACTATAGTAACGCCGTTGAACAATACTGGTGTCAGACGCCTTCGAATATCCCTTGCACTAATAGTACTTGCTCGATAATACTCGCTCGAATAGTAACCACCAAATAGTGATCCGTATCGTGAGATATTCACTAACCGCCCCACGCGGTCGGATGCGGCACAAGGCCAAGTTTATTGTGGGGTATCCGAGCCCGTAGGCCCGGTCTAAAATTCCCCGGAGTCGGCTAGCTGTCTCCCGAGACGAGACTCTGCCCTTCGACATAGCCTCGTCTGGGGATCCTCTATGTCCGGAGGCAGAGTTTGACCAGCAGTAATCCGTATTTATGATCACTTAGACGCCACGCTAATTCCCATATATACATTTCCTTTAACATCACGGGATCTATCTATTCAAAATGGGATCGCCTGTGTTTGCTCTCTGGTGATCCGTGTTCAAACTCCAGTCTCGGTAGCGACACTTTATTCCTATGTAACACAGAGTATATTTACTAGGTGAACCTATAAATGTTGACAACAAAGGATATCACATGCCTCTGCTCTTTTCCCGCTCTTTGCCTGTATTTTCTCACTCTCTTTTGTCACATATGGTAGTGACGTGAGGGCACTGAAAAATCAACCCGTATTTTCTCATTCTCCCTCTTATCCATTCCCAAATTTCTTTTCATACGCGAGAAAGAAATAATAAATGCATCAAACCTTTTTCGACAGCATCCTCTCTTTTGTCTTTCTTTTGATCTATCTCACCATAAACAATTTTAATATGTCGCAATTTTTAAGCCATTCAGTCCCTACCTACTTCTCAATATTTCGCTCCCTCTTTCTTGATATAGTGATTTTCCAAGCGATACAAGGTCGAAAGTATAGGGCACCCAATGAGGATCGAAATCACTACTCAGTTGTAATCGCTCTAGCGAGACAAGCTTGTTAAACATTACATCACTTCGATGTACCCACTTTTTTCTTGATACACAGGGTGTTCCAAAATAATGTATACACTCTTTAAATATTAATAGTTAATAAAACATTACCGTGATGTGAGAATTTATATGGATGAAAATATGCAAAGCAGATGGATTGGAAGAAGAGGGACAATTGAATACCCACCTAGAGCATCAGATTTGACACCCTTGGATTTCTTTTTGTGGGGGTTTCTAAAAGACAACGTTTATAGCAGGAAACCTGAAACAATTGCTGAAATGAGAGTAGCAACTGAAGGAGAATGTGCTCAAATTCCAGAGGAAATGATACTGGACATTTGTAGGTCTATTTCTTCAAGATATGAAAAGTGTATTGAACAGAACGGCAACCAGTTTGAGCACATGATGTGAACTCATCATTATATGAACATTCTACCATTGCCCCAAGTAGCTTTTAGCTTATTAAAGTTAATTATCCATGTTCTTTTTGTATATTTTACTCTCAAATTTTTTAAATGCGTATTCTTTTTCTTGTATTAATCTTACTTACAAGTCAAAATACATAAATTGAATAAGTTATAAAGATTCAAAGAGTGTATACATTATTTTGAGACACCCTGTATATATTCTTAATAGCTTAATTTATCCAGCCTATGTCTTTTTTTTTTCGTCTTCATTCACTCCCCGGAGAGCCGAGTTCGAATTCCGGTTGGGTTCGATACATTCACTTATGTTCAATTACACTTGGGAAAGGTATGAATCCATCTCTTTCCCCAAGCTATGGGGCTTGTATCTAGAAAAACCATTGTTATTCTCGAAAGATTGCTAAAGAAATCTTCACTGGCAAAAAAAAAAAAAAAAAAAAAAAAAAAAAAAAAAAAAAAAAAAAAAGAAAAAAAAAAAAAAGAAAAAAAACGAAAGAGAAAAAAAAGAAAAAGAAAAAAAAAAGAGAAAGAAAAAAAAGAAAAAGAAAAAAAAGAAAAAAGATTTATTCCTACAAGCTAAAATATGTTTCGGCTTTAAATAACCTCCAAAGGGTTGATAAACCGTGAAAAACAAATCAATCAATAATCCGCTCCCTCTCCCTGTATGTATGTTATACTTCACATATGAGTCTACAGAGTTTATGGCCACTGGCTCACCACATTAAGACTCTCCTCTCTGTATATATAAATATACATTTTTTCCTTTCACCTGGTTTTCTTTTCGATTTTCTCTAATTTTCTTATTTCCCATCATTTTTCCGTCGCATCTTCTTTTATCCTTCCCCCTCTTCTTTGCATCCCTCAAGTTCTTCCTGCTTAATATTTTCTCAGAAAACGTAAATGATTCTGGCTCAGAGGTATGGGATTACTAAAACAATTTGTAAAATATAATTGCCGTACATACACGAGAATACTGAAAGGTTCTTGGCTTGACTCACTTTCCAAAATATAACCAAATTAATTATCATCATATTATTTATTTACTTATTATTTTCATTGATTTCTTTTGTATACACATTTTACCGGAGACCAAAGATGAGAAATGGCTTCATGAGATTTTACACTGAACATTTTTACTTATTTATTTAATATTTAATATTTATATTATTTAATATTTATTTACTTATAATTTTCATTGATTTCTGTTGTATACACATTTTACCGGAGACTAAAGATGAGAAATGGCTTCATGAGATTTTACACTGAACATTTTTGTTAAAAAAAAAGAAATAAAACTAAGAATAAAACAACTTAAAAACGCACACATTTTACGCGGCTAAAGCCCTACGAAAGGTGTGATCTGTGCTTGTGGTAACAATTTTTCGTGTTTTTTGAAAGTATGGGATATCATCAATGAATCTATAAGAACATTTTCCAATCAAAGCCAGGCACCTCCCAAATCATAATTGGAATTATTGATGTAGTCATGTGACACATTTGTGAGATTCTCACTTCAAGATCCTTGTATTTTTTATAGTTTTTTTTTAAGCATCTTTAAAGCGCCTTCAGGAACTGTCATTTTCTGAATATGTGAGTGGTACTGATGAAAACAATCTTATGAATCTTAGAGAGTGCAGGGGATTTGGGTAGTAGTAGTAGTAGTAGGAGGAGATTATTATTATTATTATCATCATTATCATTATTATTATTATGTCTTCTTTTGATTTCTCTTGTATAGACATTTCCTTCTGGATCACAACCAGAAAACTAAGGCCAGAAATGACTTCATGAGATTTTTACATGTAAAAAGATCTTCATAATATCTGAGCTGTACTTACGTGTACATTTTTTTGATATTTCTTTAATGCCTGGGCTACAAGCAATTCCTTCAATGAGTCTATCGGAACCTTTTATTATTATTATTATTATTATCATTATTATTATTGGGGGGTTTAATTCTTATTATTTATATTATTGCTATTCTATATATTATTATTTTACGGGGATTTTTGGTGGAAAGGGGAATTTATTATTAATATTTTGTAAGGGTTTCTTTGTCAGTTCAAGAACTTTCCAGAAGTTCCTGATATAAACAAGCAGAAAAATAGGGTAAAATAATTATAAGCAAAACCATTGTCTCATTTAAAGCAAAACGGTAATTTATTTAACTTTTATTTATCGGACGAAAAGCTTTAGTTGTTTGATTTGTATCTTTCAACAGACGATTCCGTCTTTATTCATATTTTGTTTAGTAATCACTGAAACTGTCTATGTTTTGTAGATGGGCTGAAAAAGGGATGTCGACATTTGTTTTTTTTTTTAGAATGGAGGATTTTTAAAAAAAAGTAATATCTGATCTGGCTATTCTTGTAATGTTCAGGTAATATATTTTAAAATCTTCAGCGTCAAAATTTTTAATCTCTGACGTGTGTAGGTCAAAAATAGAACAATAAAGCTTCCATAGAGACAAAATATCTGGATTAATCACGGCAGTTTCCAGAAAAAGAAATGAAGACCAGGAACACACTTCAAGAACGGGGACGTTACTTACTTATCATAATATTGTAAGGTTGCCTTTCTACGTCTTTTCTATAATTATTTTCATTGTTTTATGATGAGCACTTCTTTATGGAATGTATGACTTTTGAATTTAAGCGCAGGATGGTGCCGAGATCTCATCAATTTACAATTAATAAAGCTAGATGTAACCGTAAATTCTATGTTAACAGTTTCTTTTCTCGCTTGTGGAACTCCCTTCCGGACCCATACTTTCCAGCCAACTTTAATCTGAAAAATGTAAATGTAATGTCAATCGCTATCTAATGTCCTTTTTCTTTCCTCTTCCCGCTCATTATTAATGTTTCTGTTTCTAATTCTTTCACATCCTGTAATTCCTTTTGTCTTAGTGGCTTTACATGTGCATTTGATTTTACATTCTCGTCTGCGATGTCTGAGAGACTGCCCTTTTATCGCTGGGATGGTTGTTTATATCTATCTATCTATCTGGTGATAACAATTAAAAAAAAATGAAGACACTTGAACTCTTTATAAGTCTCTTTTTTTAAATTTCATATTGACAAAAAGGCATCCATTAATTGCCTGAGTCAAACAAATGATATTATCGTTGCGTCTATTAATGAGAACACGGGACTTAATCTATCATACTTAACCTTACAGTTTATCAAACTCTTGCCTTCGTCAATTAAAGTCGGCCTTTGGTGTGAGCAGCACCGGGCCCCTCATCCGAGACGTTGATTTTACATTCTCGTCTGCGATGTCTGAGAGACTGCCCTTTTATCGCTGGGATGGTTGTTTATATCTATCTATTTATCTTTGTCATTCGGTTATTTCTCACGATTGCAACCGAGGCGCAGCTAGGCGGATAACGTGTACGCCTGTCGAGATTGCCCCCTGAGATCGGATGAGTTGTGGGTCTCCGTCTCTGGCTGGGTGGTTATCTCAGGCCAACTATGGGACTGGCTACTCTAACGTCACACTACGTGCAAAGCATATTCTGCATGATCAGAAAGAAATTAGTTGTAATATATTCATCAACGTTGTTTACAAGAAAAGAAGCTAGATATGGCGAATTCAAGATAGACATCAGTGAAAGCAGTAACTGAATGAAAGGAAGATACGTAAACTGGTGATGTGACTTAAGTACACGTCCTGGTTACATGCTTTTGGCGATGGAACTTATATAAATTGATCAGTTATTATGAAAACAGTAATATTTAAATTCAAGGAATATTCGCAAGGCATTCGTTTGCCACTGCTTTCTGAAAACGAACGGTGCATAAGGTGGGACGTTACGGTCACGCACAATGTCGGTGTTGTTTGGGCGAAATGAGAAAGAAGACATTGTTCTCTGTTAAACTCAGTTTTCTTCGGCTGAATTATAATTCATCCAAATATTTGCATTTTTCTACAGCAAGTTCCGAAAAAAAAAAAGAAAAAAAGATCGATTGTCTATAAGTCGCACGACAGAAATTCAGCGTAAAAGTTGGCATTAAATTTTTCTAGAGATACCCCGACTCCTGTGCCATCTCCCCAAATAAAATTACTTCGAGTCGGCTTTGGTCGCGTACTGAAAGAAATACCTTCGAGGGTTTTATGTATCCTGCGGGTCGCGTACTGGACAGCACTAATTTAGATAATTAAAAAAAAAGAAAAAAAAAAAAAAAAAAAAAAAAAAAAAAAAAAAAAAAAAAAAGAAAAGAAAGCCGGCCTGATGACGATGACGAATTTGTAACCAATCGGTGGTTTTGACATTTTACAGGAAATAAACACTTGCGATTGGAGGCAAAAGATTCTTCATGTTGGAAAAAAAAAATATTAGAGAAAGCTGACATTGAAACTCCAAAATCAAGCAGAAAATAATTGCAGTTAGATTACTTATTTCAAATCAGATTTGTCTTTATTTTAGCCGATGTTCTCTCTGTCCTTCCTCAAATTGTATTTAACAATCTTTCAGAAATAACAAAATACGGCAGGTGCGAAGAATACAGAAAATGGGACAACAAAGATAGGAAAATTGGATTGAAAGATTTACTATATAATAATAATATTGGTTTGTCAAAGAAATAAAAAAGGAGGTTTTCTGTTAATTTACGCACGAGATACCATAGTTAATTGCATGGATTAAAGTTTCGCCGACGTTTTCTAACTCCTGATTTTATTACAATGTTTACCATCGATTTTTAAAGACTGAATGGAGATTTTTGGTCAAGGCGTAAGTCAGATTGAATTGATAAGGTCAAATTGGTAGCTGATCCAAAAAATGACCTACAGTCTGTTGTTAAATGGAGCAAGGAGTGGCTTGTTAATTTTAACGCCTCCAAAATGAAACTGCTCTGTTTTAATCATCTGAGAGGACACCTTTTACCTACCATCAGTATGGCTGATGCTAACCGCCAGGACAGGGATTCATAGCATCTTCTCGGACTAAGGTTTCAACTGACATGTAGTGGAAAGAGTATATTGAATTAACTGCTAAGTCTGCAGCCAAAAAAGTTGGCTCACTATGTCGTGCGAGAATCTATCTTACATATTTATAAGTCTACCATACATCCTTGTATTGAATATTGCTATCACCTCTGGTCTGGTGCTTCTGCTATATATTTAGAGATTCTTGACAAAATCCAAATAAGAATCTGCAATGTTATTGATCTTAACCTGGCTTCTCGGCTCCAGTGCTTTTCTATAAATATTTTCATGGTAATTTTTCTGATGAACTTTTCGCTATAGTACTTAGACTTTATGAATTTAAGCGCGTTACTAGATTGATAGTAAGGTTTTATCATTTCAATGTTGAAATGGCTAGATGCAACCGTAAGTTCTATGCTAACAGTTCCTTCTGTTGAACCTCTCGCTTGTAGAACTCTCTTCCGGATTCTTGCTTCCCAGTCAACTTTGGTCATCAAAAATGTAAATGCAATGTCAACCGTTATATTCTTATTGTTCTTTTATTATGCCATCTCCTTAATAGTAGATTTTATTCCATTCTCTAACCCCTTACGTCCAAGTGATTTTATTGTCTTGCTCGGGGTGAAATGATTAAAAAAAATAAAGAAGTCGAAATGACAACTATTTAGTTAAGGAACCAGTATTTCATTGGATAAAGAATTGCTATCGACTTTGAAAACCAGTGTTGTTACTTGCGTATATCGATTTATAAATTTCGAACTGATAGCATTGATTTTTTTTTCTTTTTCCTTGATTGGTTATCCGCAGATTAAAAGACAAGTACTTTTAGTAGATTAACGCCTATCATTTAGGAAATAATTTTTTGTTCGACAGTATAGACGCCAGTCTTGAAAGCCGCGTGCTTCTTATCTGGCTGCCGTAATGACGTTATCTTTGAGGTCTGGGCAAAGAATGAATATTTGAAATTCAAACCCGCGAAAAAGCTCAAGAAGCAAAAAAAAAAGTTAGATCAAGATAACTCGAAACAATAATCTTTATCTTTCTTCCTACCCAGTAATTAAAATAAACTTTCTTAATCAGTGTGTAGTGTTCCCCCAGGACGTGGTCGACCATGGCTCTCCACAATTTCCTTTTCTTTATAACGCTTGATAAATTTTACCTTTTTGTTATCTCTCCTAAACCTTGTTTTACCAACCATTTACACAAACTCATTAGATCGCTTATGCCTTGTTTTACTCTGCACATTTTGCCTTCAATCTGTCCTGTGAGTATCAGATTTTCTACGCCTTTTTTTCCCATTTTGTGATCTAGAAATTTCAAATGACTCTTCCTGATGCTAAGAATAAGTTTTCTTTTTGTTTCCATTTTCTCTCACATGTTAGGTCCATGGTATTCTCAGCAAACTTCTGTAGAAACACATTTCTGTTGCTTCAAGTCTCTTTTTCTAATGTGAGGAGATTGTCCAGTATTCACTTTCATATACGAGGACAGATATTACATAACTGTTCAGTACTGTTTTCTTTATTTCTAACGATATTTTCCTGTTTCTTAATACACTGCTTAGCTTTTGAAACACAAGTTAAAAAGAAAACAACTTCATAAATTGCAAAAAAGAAGATTAACTGAATGTTAAATACGTCGTTATACAAACACACACACTATATATATATATATATATATATATATATATATATATATATATATATATATATATATATATATATATGATGGGATATACAAACAATATATGAAACTGGTAGTGTCCCGCTGAATGTCAAAATGGAAACATTTTAATGTAATGTGTTTCATTATTCGAAAGGACCTTTTCGGACTAAAATAAGGTTTTCATCAATGGAATTATACTTATGTAGGGGAATTTTCTCGATGCAAAATTGTAACCGACGTTTGTTGTATTTATTTCTTCCTCCTCCTCCACCCCCCATATATATATATATATATATATATATATATATATATATATATATATATTTATTTAATTACTTGCAATAAGTTGTTTGGTGTTGAGATATCACACATCTTTTGAATTGTAAATATATATTAGGTTGGTGCAAAAGTAATGTCGTTTTTTTGACGTTCAACTTAACGTCAAAAACGATATTATTTTTTTGCACCAACCAATATTATAGTTATCATTACTTAAATTTCAATTTCAGATATAATAATAACAATAATAGTAATAATAATAACAATTGCAATAATAAGTAGTAGTAATAAGAATAGTAATAAGAACAGTAATAGTAATAATATTAATAACAATGATGATAGCAATAATGATAATGACAGTAATAATAATATTAATAGTAATAATATTAATGATAATGATAGTAATAATAATAGTAATAGTAATAATATTAATGATAATGATAGTAATAATAATAGTAATAGTAATAATAAACAACATTATTGTCGTAACTCTTTCAAAATTCTTGAACACTTAAGAGCGCGATTTAAGAAAAGAAAAGAAAAACAATGTTTGACAATGTTAAACAATATTTCGATAGTATGAAGAAAACTGATGTACTGTCGAAATATTGTTTAACATTTCTAAACACTTTTTTTTCTTTTCTTTTTTCTTAAATCGCGCTCTATTCTTAAGTGTTAATAGAAATAGTAATACAACTGAATATAACGTCTTTTCTTTTTTCAGGCTATCTGAACATCTGCCAAAAAGCGCTCGATAGACAACTAGATATTTAATGTTCAATAAATCAAGAAAAGTTCAAGTAAGTAACTTTTCTTGATTTATTCAATAATTATATATATATATATATATATATATATATATATATATATATAAGATTTCCATTGTTAGAAATGATGTCATTTCAAAAGAGAAAGACGATTTTGTAAAGTTATTGAGTAATGGGAACGTAACGTTGGAAATTGCCAAAAAATAAAAATAAAAAAAAAAGTTGAATAGAGATCACAGAACAATCAAAAACAAAATTGAAAACATCACAAAAAAAAAGAAAAAGAAAAAAAAGGGAAATTAGAAATTAAGAATCAAGTAAAATGGATTGACTAGCAAGAAAATATTTGAAAAATCTGTAGTTGGGATTGTAAAAGGTGAGAATAGAGACATAATATTAAGTTCCTTGTTTAAAGGCATGAAATCTACTGCGTCAGTCACGATGAGCGGGTATCCCTTCGAGGGGGCACCATTTCTTGAGAGAATATTGGGCCTCAAACTAACTCAAGACCTCAAGTGGAACTCTTATATACGATCCATCGCTAACAATACAGTAAAAATATTGATTCCCTCTTGTACCTGATCCTTCATGATATCATCTAATTTTATAAGAGTCAGATCAAACCGAAAATGGAATATTGTTGCCATATTTGGGTGGGAACTACCCAGTTCTCACTTTCCAAAAGTCTCCCCCCAATTCGTATTCCTTTAGTAAGAAGGAAGTTTGATTCGGAAAGCTTCTCACCAGAGCAATTAAGGCCAGGTCACACTGAAAGCAACGGTTATCGTTTGATCACCGAAGTTAAGCATTGTCGAGGCCAGTCAGTACTTCAATGGGGGATCACTTGGGAATACCCTATACAATTCACTACAATTTGAAATATTATATATATAGACTGAGGTTCAAATACAGTAAATTCGACCTTGCTAACCGAACGCGCCTCTATGGCCAAATCGGTAAAGGCACGTCAAACTAAATGACGGTTCCGTATAGGATACAGGTTCGAATCCTGTCGGGGGACGAATATTTTCTATGAAAATTTCTCGGACATTCAGGCCGGTAAATGTTGTTTAATACTGTTTATTATAAACAGGGCATTTACTTAAATATTTGTATTTATAAAAAGAATATATATATTTCGGGCTATATATATATATATATATATATTGTAACATATAGATATATATATGTGTATACATCTATGTTTTTGTATCTGTTTTAAATTGAACCTTCCTATCTCTTTACCTTCCCTTACACTATTTCCCGTTCTCTCTCTTCATAATGTCAGCCCCCAAAGAAAACTTTTCTTGGTCAATTTATTTTTTGCTATTGTTTTGTCTTGTATTTTTTATTTTTCAAATTTTTATATATCTGTCCGTGATATCTTCATTCATTTTCATAAAATGTAGTCGATCTGATGAGATGAATATGTCTATATGATAAATTTATAACAGACTACGTATTTTAAAGTTTTTTCCTAATTATTGTCATGCGTGTGTGTGTTCCGTTAAAAATGGCCGACAAGGCTTTTTTTGTTAAGTTCTCTTGTTCGCATACAAGAAAATACAAGAAAACTTAACAGAAGTACGTTGTCAGTTGTTTTTAACGAAACATATATCAGAGAGAGATTCCTACCTAAATAAACACACATACACACCCATATATATATATATATATATATATATATATATATATTCTTGTAAAGATCTATCTTGCCAGTAGAAGACGCTGTATGACCTTTTTGTCCATCGAACAATATTTAATCAAAATAATACCAGGGTCGTTTATTAAAAAATGATTAATTATCTCGTTAATTTAAACGACGCAAAAAAAAAAAAAATATTTCAACAGAGAAAAAATGTATTAGAATAAAATTGATTGTAAAATTGATTTATATTCAAAGAAAAGAATCAATTTGGTGCATAGAAAAACAGGCAAACACACACACACACATATGTGTGTGTGTATATCAGAATCTTCTTTTATGCATTATATATATATATATATATATATATATATATATATATATATATATATATATATATAGATGTATCTGAAGATATATTTCTGTATCATATATTTATGTACACGTAGAAAAGATGACATACACACACTTATTTGTTTGTATGTGTGTGCATGTGTAATTATATTGATACATTTTCATAGGAACAAAGATGCACACATAATTCTTTAGATACATTTACATAAACACACATATATACATACATACATTATATATATATATATATATATATATATATATATATATATATATATATAGAGAGAGAGAGAGAGAGAGAGAGAAACAGAGAAAAAAAAGGACAGCCAGACGCGCCTCACGAAGACATTTGTTGCAGCATAATTAGCCCAATATCTATCTCTTCATATGGAATGTTAAGTTAAAACTCAGTACATGTCATCGGAGCTACAAGTTGACTATAATCTATCAGTCTTTATCTGTATAGACATATCGATAATTTAATATATCTATCTGAATATCATCTATATATCAGGCAGCCAGACGATTGCGTCTAGCATGAAACAGCCTGTCGCCTCTGAGTGTTGACTTCAATGTTCACTTTTATATTTACATACGCTCTATCTCTGATATTGAGCACTTTATGCCATAAATATCGCACACTTTAAAACTATATATATTACCAGATTCCTTATACGGAATCATTCAATATTCATTGATCGATTAGCCAGTGTTAATGTTGGTTTAATTTTATAAAATCTTTCTCTTAATACAGTTTTTTCAGAAAAATAGGTTTCTCAATTACACTATCTGTTATCACCCTTTCTAGTATTGATAGGAGTTTCCTTCCTAACCTTTTAGTGTGGAATGTCAACATATTGTCATTATTTTCTTTTCCAGTTACATTTGCGCCCCCCTATTAATTATTGCTACTCTTTAAAATCCTCGAGTGATGTTGTTTCTGTTATTTGATTTATCGTTTTTTTTTCTATATTGTCAGTCCACGAGTTGCGAAGATGGAAGCTCCTCTCTAAGATCTAAAGTTTTCATTGACTTGAAGCCATCAAAGATTAAACATTGATATGAGAAATCGGTTGTTGACTGTTTAAACATTTCTGAACAGGTTGTCTGTCATCCATGCCATCCATATTAATGTTCCGATCTGACGAGGCTGTTTAAGAACACGACTCGAGTTCTTAGATTATTGGTTTGATTTTATAGCATTTTGAACAGAGTTACCTTTAGTGTAGCCTATTTTATATCGAATTTGTCTATTTCCTATACTAAATTTGTTATATCTCATAGTGTTTGGTATTTATTAAATCCACATCCAATTTCAGATCATAATTTCTGTTTTGGAAAGATTTATCTCGAGTCCTACTTCTTGGAACACTTGCTAGGCAATGTTAAATTCTTGTTTAAGATCATTCTTATTCCAACTATGAATACCTATGTCATCAGCATGGCCGATTTCATCATCATCTACATATGCTCTATCTACGATACTGAGCATTTTACTCGAATAAATATAACAATGTTGGGATATATATATATATATTACCAGTTT
>CAHIKZ030004580.1:0-21084 GCA_903632075.3 Acanthosepion pharaonis | reverse complement strand
GGGCAAAACCCTCATCTAAAACTTGTTCAATTATTTTTTCATTAGAATTCATTGAGGCAGCGTAGAGCTTTGCATTCAACTCTGCAATTGCAATTTCCCACTAAAAATGCAATTGGACGCAAAGTGGGTGATACTGTATATTTCCTTCTCTCGGTGCTTTATTTTACCTTTCCTTCTTTAATGTGCCATTATGGAAGGCAAAACCCTCATCAAAACTTGTTCGAAATTATTTTTCATTAAATTCATTGAGGCGGCGTAGGAAGGCACTGCATTCAACTCAGCGAATTGCGATTTTCAAAAATGCAATTGGACAAAAGTGGGTGATCACTGTATATTTCCCTTCTCTCGGTGCTTTATATTTACCTTTCCCTTCTTTAATGTGCCATTAGGAAAGGCCAAAACCCTCATCTAAAACATGTTCGAAATTATTTTTCATTAGAATTCATTGAGGCAGCGTATTTCGCACTGCATTCAACTCAGCGTATTGCGATTTCCACTAAAAATGCGGTGGACGCAAAATTGGGTGATCACTGTATATTTCCCTTCTCTCTGTGCTTTATATTTACCTTTCCCTTCTTTAATGTGCCATTAGAAAAAGGCAAAACCCTCATCTAAAACTTGTTCAAATTATTTTTCATTAGAATTCATTGAGGCAGCGTAGGAAGCACTGCATTCAACTCAGCGGTGCGATTTCAATAAAAATGCGGTGGACGCAAAGTGGGTGATCACTGTATATTTCCCTTCTCTCGGTGCTTTATATTTACCTTTCCCTTCTTTAATGTGCCATTAGGGAAAGGCAAAACCCTCACCAAAACTTCTTCGAAATTATTTTTCATTAAAATTCATTGAGGCAGCGTAGGAATCACTGCATTCAACTCAGCGGTGCGATTTCCAAAAAAATGCGGTGGACGCAAAGTGGGTGATCACTGTATATTTCCCTTCTCTCGGTGCTTTATATTTACCTTTCCCTTCTTTAATGTGCCATTAGGAAAGGCAAAACCCTCATCTAAAACTTGTTCGAAATTATTTTCATTAAATTCATTGAGGCAGCGTAGGAAGCACTGCATTCAACTCAGCGAATTGCGATTTCCACTAAAATGCGGTGGACGCAAAAGTGGGTGATCACTGTATATTTCCCTTCTCTCGGTGCTTTATATTTACCTTTCCTTCTTTAATGTGCCATTAGGGAAAGCAAAACCCTCATCTAAAACTTGTTCGAAATTATTTTTCATTAGAATTCATTGAGGCAGCGTAAAATGCATTCAACTCAGCGGTGCGATTTCCACTAAAAATGCGGTGGACGCAAAGTGGGTGATCACTGTATATTTCCTTCTCTCTGTGCTTTATATTTACCTTTCCCTTCTTTAATGTGCCATTAGGAAAGGCAAAACCCTCATCTAAAACTTGTTCGAAATTATTTTTCATTAAATTCATTGAGGCAGCGTAGGAAGCACTGCATTCAACTCAGCAATTGCGATTTCCACTAAAAATGCTGTGGACGCAAAGTGGGGGATCACTGTATATTTCCCTTCTCTCGGTGCTTTATATTTACCTTTCCTTCTTTAATGTGCCATTAGGGAAGGCAAAACCCTCATCTAAAACTTGTTCGAAATTATTTTCATTAGAATTCATTGAGGCAGCGTAGGAAGCACTGCATTCAACTCAGCGAATTGCGATTTCCAATAAAAATGCGGTGGACATAAAGTGGGTGATCACTGTATATTTCCCTTCTCTCTGTGCTTTATATTTACCTTTCCCTTCTTTAATGTGCCATTAGGGAAAGGCAAAACCCTCATCTAAAACTTGTTCGAAATTATTTTTCATTAGAATTCATTGAGGCAGCGTAGGAAGCACTGCATTCAACTCAGCAATTGCGATTTCCACTAAAAATGCGGTGGACGCAAAGTGGGTGATCACTGTATTTTTCCTTCTCTCTGTGCTTTATATTTACCTTTCCTTCTTTAATGTGCCATTAGGGAAGGCAAAACCCTCATCTAAAACTTGTTCGAAATTATTTTTCATTAGAATTCATTGAGGCAGCGGAAGCACTGCATTCAACTCAGCAATTGCGATTTCCACTAAAAAATGCGGTGGACGCAAAGTGGGTGATCACTGTATATTTCCTTCTCTCTGTGCTTTATATTTACCTTTCCCTTCTTTAATGTGCCATTAGGGAAAGGCAAACCCTCATCTAAAACTTGTTCGAAATTATTTTTCATTAGAATTCATTGAGGCAGCGTAGGAAGCACTGCATTCAACTCAGCGAATTGCGATTTCCACTAAAAATGCGGTGGACGCAAAAGTGGGTGATCACTGTATATTTCCCTTCTCTCTGTGCTTTATATTTACCTTTCCTTCTTTAATGTGCCATTAGGGAAAGGCAAAACCCTCATCTAAAACTTGTTCGAAATTATTTTTCATTAGAATTCATTGAGGCAGCGTAAGAAGCACTGCATTCAACTCAGCGAATTACGATTTCCACTAAAAATGCGGTGGACGCAAAGTGGGTGATCACTGTATATTTCCCTTCTCTCTGTGCTTTATATTTACCTTTCCCTTCTTTAATGTGCCATTAGGGAAAGGCAAAACCCTCATCTAAAACTTGTTCGAAATTATTTTTCATTAGAATTCATTGAGGCAGCGTAGGAAGCACTGCATTCAACTCAGCGAATTGCGATTTCCACTAAAAATGCGGTGGACGCAAAGTGGGTGATCACTGTATATTTCCCTTCTCTCTGTGCTTTATATTTACCTTTCCCTTCTTTAATGTGCCATTAGGGAAAATTAAAACCCTCATCTAAAACTTGTTCGAAATTATTTTTCATTAGAATTCATTGAGGCAGCGTAGGAAGCACTGCATTCAACTCAGCGAATGCGATTTCCACTAAAAATGCGGTGGACGCAAAGTGGGTGATCACTGTATATTTCCCTTCTCTCTGTGCTTTATATTTACCTTTCCCTTCTTTAATGTGCCATTAGGGAAAACCAAAACCCTCATCTAAAACTTGTTCGAAATTAATTTTCATTAGAATTCATTGAGGCAGCGTAGGAAGCACTGCATTCAACTCAGCGAATTGCGATTTCCACTAAAAATGCGGTGGACGCAAAGTGGGTGATCACTGTATATTTCCCTTCTCTCTGTGCTTTATATTTACCTTTCCCTTCTTTAATGTGCCATTAGGGAAAGGCAAAACCCTCATCTAAAACTTGTTCGAAATTATTTTTCATTAGAATTCATTGAGGCAGCGTAGGAAGCACTGCATTCAACTCAGCAATTGCGATTTCCACTAAAAATGCGGTGGACGCAAAGTGGGTGATCACTGTATATTTCCCTTCTCTCTGTGCTTTATATTTACCTTTCCCTTCTTTAATGTGCCATTAGGAAAGGCAAAACCCTCATCTAAAACTTGTTCGAAATTATTTTTCATTAGAATTCATTGAGGCAGCGTAGGAAGCACTGCATTCAACTCAGCAATGCGATTTCCACTAAAAATGCGGTGGACGCAAAGTGGGTGATCACTGTATATTTCCCTTCTCTCTGTGCTTTATATTTACCTTTCCCTTCTTTAATGTGCCATTAGGGAAAGGCAAAACCCTCATCTAAAACTTGTTCGAAATTATTTTTCATTAGAATTCATTGAGGCAGCGTAGGAAGCACTGCATTCAACTCAGCGAATTGCGATTTCCACTAAAAATGCGGTGGACGCAAAGTGGGTGATCACTGTATATTTCCCTTCTCTCTGTGCTTTATATTTACCTTTCCTTCTTTAATGTGCCATTAGGGAAAGGCAAAACCCTCATCTAAAACTTGTTCGAAATTATTTTTCATTAGAATTCATTGAGGCAGCGTAGGGCACTGCATTCAACTCAGCAATTGCGATTTCCACTAAAAATGCGGTGGACGCAAAAGTGGGTGATCACTGTATATTTCCCTTCTCTCTGTGCTTTATATTTACCTTTCCCTTCTTTAATGTGCCATTAGGGAAAGGCAAAACCCTCATCTAAAACTTGTTCGAAATTATTTTTCATTAGAATTCATTGAGGCAGCGTAGGAAGCACTGCATTCAACTCAGCAATTGCGATTTCCACTAAAAATGCGTGGACGACGCAAAGTGGGTGATCACTGTATATTTCCCTTCTCTCTGTGCTTTATATTTACCTTTCCCTTCTTTAATGTGCCATTAGGGAAAGGCAAAACCCTCATGTAAAACTTGTTCGAAATTATTTTTCATTAGAATTCATTGAGGCAGCGTAGGAAGCACTGCATTCAACTCAGCAATTGCGATTTCCACTAAAAATGCGGTGGACGCAAAGTGGGTGATCACTGTATATTTCCCTTCTCTGTGCTTTATATTTACCTTTCCCTTCTTTAATGTGCCATTAGGGAAAGGCAAAACCCTCATCTAAAACTTGTTCGAAATTATTTTTCATTAGAATTCATTGAGGCAGCGTAGGAAGCACTGCATTCAACTCAGCAATTGCGATTTCCACTAAAAATGCGGTGGACGCAAAGTGGGTGATCACTGTATATTTCCTTCTCTCTCTGCTTTATATTTACCTTTCCCTTCTTTAATGTGCCATTAGGGAAAGGCAAAACCCTCATCTAAAACTTGTTCAAAATTTTTTTCATTAGAATTCATTGAGGCAGCGTAGGAAGCACTGCATTCAACTCAGCAATTGCGATTTCCACTAAAAATGCGGTGGACGCAAAGTGGGTGATCACTGTATATTTCCCTTCTCTCTGTGCTTTATATTTACCTTTCCCTTCTTTAATGTGCCATTAGGGAAAGGCAAAACCCTCATCTAAAACTTGTTCGAAATTATTTTTCATTAGAATTCATTGAGGCAGCGTAGGAAGCACTGCATTCAACTCAGCGAATTGCGATTTCCACTAAAAATGCGGTGGACGCAAAGTGGGTGATCACTGTATATTTCCCTTCTCTCTGTGCTTTATATTTACCTTTCCCTTCTTTAATGTGCCATTAGGGAAAGGCAAAACCCTCATCTAAAACTTGTTCGAAATTATTTTTCATTAGAATTCATTGAGGCAGCGTAGGAAGCACTGCATTCAACTCAGCAATTGCGATTTCCACTAAAAATGCGGTGGACGCAAAGTGGGTGATCACTGTATATTTCCCTTCTCTCTGTGCTTTATATTTACCTTTCCCTTCTTTAATGTGCCATTAGGGAAAGGCAAAACCCTCATCTAAAACTTGTTCGAAATTATTTTTCATTAGAATTCATTGAGGCAGCGTAGGAAGCACTGCATTCAACTCAGCGAATTGCGATTTCCACTAAAAATGCGGTGGACGCAAAGTGGGTGATCACTGTATATTTCCCTTCTCTCTGTGCTTTATATTTACCTTTCCCTTCTTTAATGTGCCATTAGGGAAAGGCAAAACCCTCATCTAAAACTTGTTCGAAATTATTTTTCATTAGAATTCATTGAGGCAGCGTAGGAAAGCACTGCATTCAACTCAGCAATTGCGATTTCCACTAAAATGCGGTGGACGCAAAGTGGGTGATCACTGTATATTTCCCTTCTCTCTGTGCTTTATATTTACCTTTCCTTCTTTAATGTGCCATTAGGGAAAGGCAAAACCCTCATCTAAAACTTGTTCGAAATTATTTTTCATTAGAATTCATTGAGGCAGCGTAGGAAGCACTGCATTCAACTCAGCAATTGCGATTTCCACTAAAAATGCGGTGGACGCAAAGTGGGTGATCACTGTATATTTCCCTTCTCTCTGTGCTTTATATTTACCTTTCCCTTCTTTAATGTGCCATTAGGGAAAGGCAAAACCCTCATCTAAAACTTGTTCGAAATTATTTTTCATTAGAATTCATTGAGGCAGCGTAGGGGCACTGCATTCAACTCAGCAATTGCGATTTCCACTAAAAATGCGGTGGACGCAAAGTGGGTGATCACTGTATATTTCCCTTCTCTCTGTGCTTTATATTTACCTTTCCCTTCTTTAATGTGCCATTAGGGAAGGCAAAACCCTCATCTAAAACTTGTTCGAAATTATTTTCATTAGAATTCATTGAGGCAGCGTAGGAAGCACTGCATTCAACTCAGCGAATTGCGATTTCCACTAAAAATGCGGTGGACGCAAAGTGGGTGATCACTGTATATTTCCCTTCTCTCTGTGCTTTATATTTACCTTTCCCTTCTTTAATGTGCCATTAGGGAAAGGCAAAACCCTCATCTAAAACTTGTTCGAAATTATTTTTCATTAGAATTCATTGAGGCAGCGTAGGAAGCACTGCATTCAACTCAGCGAATTGCGATTTCCACTAAAATGCGGTGGACCCTTCTCTCGCAAACCTTTCCTTCTTTAATGTGCCATTAGGATCACTGTATCATTTCCCTTCTCTCTGTGCTTTATATTTACCTTTCATTCAACTCAGCAATGTGCCATTTCCACTAAAAATGCGGTGGACGCAAAGTCATCTAAACTCCCTTCTCTCGAATTTTCCTTTAGAATCATTTAGGCACTTGTTCATTTATTTTCATTAGAATTCATTTCAGCGTAAAAAGCACTGCATTCAACTCAGCAATTGCGATTTCCACTAAAAATGCGGTGGACGCAAAGTGGGTGATCACTGTTCCCTTCTCTCTGTGCTTTATATTTACCTTTCCCTTCTTTAATGTGCCATTAGGGAAAGGCAAAACCCTCATCTAAAACTTGTTCGAAATTATTTTTCATTAGAATTCATTGAGGCAGCGTAGGAAGTGGACAGCGCGATTTCCAAAAAATGCGGTGGACGCAAAGTGGGTGATCACTGTATATTTCCCTTCTCTCTGTGCTTTATATTTACCTTTCCCTTCTTTAATGTGCCATTAGGAAAGGCAAAACCCTCATCTAAAACTTGTTCGAAATTATTTTTCATTAGAATTCATTGAGGCAGCGTAGGAAGCACTGCATTCAACTCAGCGAATTGCGATTTCCACTAAAAATGCGGTGGACGCAAAGTGGGTGATCACTGTATATTTCCCTTCTCTCTGTGCTTTATATTTACCTTTCCCTTCTTTAATGTGCCATTAGGGAAAGGCAAAACCCTCATCTAAAACTTGTTCGAAATTATTTTTCATTAGAATTCATTGAGGCAGCGTAGGAAGCACTGCATTCAACTCAGCGAATTGCGATTTCCACTAAAAATGCGGTGGACGCAAAGTGGGTGATCACTGTATATTTCCCTTCTCTCTGTGCTTTATATTTACCTTTCCCTTCTTTAATGTGCCATTAGGGAAAGGCAAAACCCTCATCTAAAACTTGTTCGAAATTATTTTTCATTAGAATTCATTGAGGCAGCAGCGTAGGAAGCACTGCATTCAACTCAGCGAATTGCGATTTCCACTAAAATGCGGTGGACGCAAAGTGGGTGATCACTGTATATTTCCCTTCTCTCTGTGCTTTATATTTACCTTTCCCTTCTTTAATGTGCCATTAGGGAAAGGCAAAACCCTCATCTAAAACTTGTTCGAAATTATTTTTCATTAGAATTCATTGAGGCAGCGTAGGAAGCACTGCATTCAACTCAGCAATTGCGATTTCCACTAAAAATGCGGTGGACGCAAAAGTGGGTGATCACTGTATATTTCCCTTCTCTCTGTGCTTTATATTTACCTTTCCCTTCTTTAATGTGCCATTAGGGAAAGGCAAAACCCTCATCTAAAACTTGTTCGAAATTATTTTTCATTAGAATTCATTGAGGCAGCGTAGGAAGCACTGCATTCAACTCAGCAATTGCGATTTCCACTAAAAATGCGGTGGACGCAAAGTGGTGATCACTGTATATTTCCCTTCTCTCTGTGCTTTATATTTACCTTTCCTTCTTTAATGTGCCATTAGGGAAAGGCAAAACCCTCATCTAAAACTTGTTCGAAATTATTTTTCATTAGAATTCATTGAGGCAGCGTAGGGCTTGCATTCAACTCAGCAATTGCGATTTCCACTAAAAATGCGGTGGACGCAAAGTGGGTGATCACTGTATATTTCCCTTCTCTCTGTGCTTTATATTTTTACCTTCCCTTCTTTAATGTGCCATTAGGAAAGGCAAAACCCTCATCTAAAACTTGTTCGAAATTATTTTTCATTAGAATTCATTGAGGCAGCGTAGGAAGCATTGCATTCAACTCAGCGAATTGCGATTTCCAATAAAAATGCGGTGGACGCAAAGTGGGTGATCACTGTATATTTCCCTTCTCTCTGTGCTTTATATTTACCTTTCCCTTCTTTAATGTGCCATTAGGGAAAGGCAAAACCCTCATCTAAAACTTGTTCGAAATTATTTTTCATTAGAATTCATTGAGGCAGCGTAGGAAGCACTGCATTCAACTCAGCGAATTGCGACTTCCACTAAAATGCGGTGAACGCAAAGTGGGTGATCACTGTATATTTCCCTTCTCTCTGCTCTTTATATTTACCTTTCCCTTTTTTAAAGCGCCATTAGGGAAAGGCAAAACCCTCATCTAAAACTTGTTCGCAATTATTTTTCATTAGAATTCATTGAGGCAGCGTAGGAAGCACTGCATTCAACTCAGCGAATTGCGATTTCCACTAAAATGCGGTGGACGCAAAGTGGGTGATCACTGTATATTTCCCTTCTCTCTGTGCTTTATATTTACCTTTCCTTCTTTAATGTGCCATTAGGGAAAGGCAAAACCCTCATCAAAACTTGTTCGAAATTATTTTTCATTAGAATTCATTGAGGCAGCGTAGGAAGCACTGCATTCAACTCAGCAAATTGCGATTTCCACTAAAAATGCGGTGGACGCAAAGTGGGTGATCACTGTATATTTCCCTTCTCTCTGTGCTTTATATTTACCTTTCCCTTCTTTAATGTGCCATTAGGGAAAGGCAAAACCCTCATCTAAAACTTGTTCGAAATTATTTTTCATTAGAATTCATTGAGGCAGCGTAGGAAGCACTGCATTCAACTCAGCGAATTGCGATTTCCACTAAAAATGCGGTGGACGCAAAGTGGGTGATCACTGTATATTTCCCTTCTCTCTGTGCTTTATATTTACCTTTCCTTCTTTAATGTGCCATTAGGGAAAGCAAAACCCTCATCTAAAACTTGTTCGAAATTATTTTTCATTAGAATTCATTGAGGCAGCGTAGGAAGCACTGCATTCAACTCAGCGAATTGCGATTTCCAATAAAAAAATGCGGTGGACGCAAAGTGGGTGATCACTGTATATTTCCCTCTCTCTGTGCTTTATATTTACCTTTCCCTTCTTTAATGTGCCATTAGGGAAAGGCAAAACCCTCATCTAAAACTTGTTCGAAATTATTTTTCATTAGAATTCATTGAGGCAGCGTAGGAAGCACTGCATTCAACTCAGCAATTGCGATTTCCACTAAAAATGCGGTGGACGCAAAGTGGGTGATCACTGTATATTTCCTTCTCTCTGTGCTTTA
This sequence comes from Acanthosepion pharaonis, assembly GCA_903632075.3. Lineage (NCBI taxonomy): Eukaryota > Metazoa > Mollusca > Cephalopoda > Sepiida > Sepiidae > Acanthosepion > Acanthosepion pharaonis. Next base: position 11,656 of record CAHIKZ030004580.1, on the reverse strand, counting down.
TATTTACCTTTCCCTTCTTTAATGTGCCATTAGGGAAAGGCAAAACCCTCATCTAAAACTTGTTCGAAATTATTTTTCATTAGAATTCATTGAGGCAGCGTAGGAAGCACTGCATTCAACTCAGCGAATTGCGATTTCCACTAAAAATGCGGTGGACGCAAAGTGGGTGATCACTGTATATTTCCCTTCTCTCTGTGCTTTATATTTACCTTTCCCTTCTTTAATGTGCCATTAGGGAAAGGCAAAACCCTCATCTAAAACTTGTTCGAAATTATTTTTCATTAGAATTCATTGAGGCAGCGTAGGAAGCACTGCATTCAACTCAGCGAATTGCGATTTCCACTAAAAATGCGGTGGACGCAAAGTGGGTGATCACTGTATATTTCCCTTCTCTCTGTGCTTTATATTTACCTTTCCCTTCTTTAATGTGCCATTAGGGAAAGGCAAAACCCTCATCTAAAACTTGTTCGAAATTATTTTTCATTAGAATTCATTGAGGCAGCGTAGGAAGCACTGCATTCAACTCAGCAATTGCGATTTCCACTAAAAATGCGGTGGACGCAAAGTGGGTGATCACTGTATATTTCCCTTCTCTCTGTGCTTTATATTTACCTTTCCCTTCTTTAATGTGCCATTAGGGAAAGCAAAACCCTCATCTAAAACTTGTTCGAAATTATTTTTCATTAGAATTCATTGAGGCAGCGTAGGAAGCACTGCATTCAACTCAGCGAATTGCGATTTCCACTAAAAATGCGGTGGACGCAAAGTGGGTGATCACTGTATATTTCCCTTCTCTCTGTGCTTTATATTTACCTTTCCTTTCTTTTTAATGTGCCATTAGGGAAAGGCAAAACCCTCATCTAAAACTTGTTCGAAATTATTTTTTCATTAGAATTCATTGAGGCAGCGTAGGAAGCACTGCATTCAACTCAGCGAATTGCGATTTCCACTAAAAATGCGGTGGACGCAAAGTGGGTGATCACTGTATATTTCCCTTCTCTCTGTGCTTTATATTTACCTTTCCCTTCTTTAATGTGCCATTAGGAAAGGCAAAACCCTCATCTAAAACTTGTTCGAAATTATTTTTCATTAGAATTCATTGAGGCAGCGTAGGAAGCACTGCATTCAACTCAGCGAATTGCGATTTCCACTAAAAATGCGGTGGACGCAAAGTGGGTGATCACTGTATATTTCCCTTCTCTCTGTGCTTTATATTTACCTTTCCCTTCTTTAATGTGCCATTAGGGAAAGGCAAAACCCTCATCTAAAACTTGTTCGAAATTATTTTTCATTAGAATTCATTGAGGCAGCGTAGGAAGCACTGCATTCAACTCAGCGAATTGCGATTTCCACTAAAAATGCGGTGGACGCAAAGTGGGTGATCACTGTATATTTCCCTTCTCTCTGTGCTTTATATTTACCTTTCCCTTCTTTAATGTGCCATTAGGGAAAGGCAAAACCCTCATCTAAAACTTGTTCGAAATTATTTTTCATTAGAATTCATTGAGGCAGCGTAGGAAGCACTGCATTCAACTCAGCGAATTGCGATTTCCACTAAAAATGCGGTGGACGCAAAGTGGGTGATCACTGTATATTTCCCTTCTCTCTGTGCTTTATATTTACCTTTCCCTTCTTTAATGTGCCATTAGGGAAAGCAAAACCCTCATCTAAAACTTGTTCGAAATTATTTTTCATTAGAATTCATTGAGGCAGCGTAGGAAGCACTGCATTCAACTCAGCGAATTGCGATTTCCACTAAAAAATGCGGTGGACGCAAAGTGGGTGATCACTGTATATTTCCCTTCTCTCGGTGCTTTATATTTACCTTTCCTTCTTTAATGTGCCATTAGGGAAAGGCAAAACCCTCATCTAAAACTTGTTCGAAATTATTTTTCATTAGAATTCATTGAGGCAGCGTAGGAAGCACTGCATTCAACTCAGCGAATTGCGATTTCCACTAAAAATGCGGTGGACGCAAAGTGGGTGATCACTGTATATTTCCCTTCTCTCTGTGCTTTATATTTACCTTTCCCTTCTTTAATGTGCCATTAGGGAAAGGCAAAACCCTCATCTAAAACTTGTTCGAAATTATTTTTCATTAGAATTCATTGAGGCAGCGTAGGAAGCACTGCATTCAACTCAGCGAATTGCGATTTCCACTAAAAATGCGGTGGACGCAAAGTGGGTGATCACTGTATATTTCCCTCTCTCTGTGCTTTATATTTACCTTTCCCTTCTTTAATGTGCCATTAGGGAAAGGCAAAACCCTCATCTAAAACTTGTTCGAAATTATTTTTCATTAGAATTCATTGAGGCAGCGTAGGAAGCACTGCATTCAACTCAGCGAATTGCGATTTCCACTAAAAATGCGGTGGACGCAAAGTGGGTGATCACTGTATATTTCCCTTCTCTCGGTGCTTTATATTTACCTTTCCCTTCTTTAATGTGCTATTAGGGAAAGGCAAAACCCTCATCTAAAACTTGTTCGAAATTATTTTTCATTAAATTTCATTGAGGCAGCGTAGGAAGCACTGCATTCAACTCAGCGAATTGCGATTTCGACTAAAAATGCGGTGGACGCAAAGTGGGTGATCACTGTATATTTCCCTTCTCTCGGTGCTTTATATTTACCTTTCCCTTCTTTAATGTGCCATTAGGAAAGGCAAAACCCTCATCTAAAACTTGTTCGAAATTATTTTTCATTAGAATTCATTGAGGCAGCGTAGGAAGCACTGCATTCAACTCAGCGAATTGCGATTTCCACTAAAAATGCGGTGGACGCAAAGTGGGTGATCACTGTATATTTCCCTTCTCTCTGTGCTTTATATTTACCTTTCCCTTCTTTAATGTGCCATTAGGGAAAGGCAAAACCCTCATCTAAAACTTGTTCGAAATTATTTTTCATTAGAATTCATTGAGGCAGCGTAGGAAGCACTGCATTCAACTCAGCGAATTGCGATTTCCACTAAAAATGCGGTGGACGCAAAGTGGGTGATCACTGTATATTTCCCTTCTCTCTGTGCTTTATATTTACCTTTCCCTTCTTTAATGTGCCATTAGGGAAAGGCAAAACCCTCATCTAAAACTTGTTCGAAATTATTTTTCATTAGAATTCATTGAGGCAGCGTAGGAAGCACTGCATTCAACTCAGCGAATTGCGATTTCCACTAAAATGCGGTGGACGCAAAGTGGGTGATCACTGTATATTTCCCTTCTCTCTGTGCTTTATATTTACCTTTCCCTTCTTTAATGTGCCATTAGGAAAAAAACCCTCATCTAAAACTTGTTCGAAATTATTTTCATTGAATCTATTTAGGCAGCGTAGGAAGCACTGCATTCAACTCAGTGAATTGCGATTTACCAAAATGCGGTGGTCGCAAAGTGGTGATCACTGTATATTTCTCTTCGTAAGTTTTATATTTTACCTTTCCCTTTTCTTTAATGTAATAGGAAAGGTAAAACCTCATCTAAAACTGTTCGAAATTATTTTTCATTAGAATTCATTGAGGCAGCGTAGGAAGCACTGGGTATCTCAACTCAGTGAATTATGATTTAATTTCAAAGATGCAGGTCGCAAAGTGGTGATCACTGTATATTTCTCTTCCTAAAGATATTTGTATTTCTTCCTTCCTTAACGCCATTAGGGGAAAGGCAAAACCCCATCTAAAACTTGTTCGAAATTATTTTTCATTAGAATTCATTGAGGCAGCGTAGGAAGCACTGCATTCAACCCAAGCGAATTGCGATTTCCACTAAAAATGCGGACGTAAAGTGGGTGATCACTGTATTTCTTTCCTTGGTGCTTTATATTTACCTTTCCCTTCTTTAATAATCGCATTAGGGAAAGGCAAAACCCTCATCTAAAAACTTGTTCGAAATTATTTTCATTAGAATTCATTGAGGCAGCGTAGAAGCACTGCATTCAACTCAGGTGAATTGCGATTTACCAAAAATGCGGTACGCAAAAGTGGGTGATTTTACTGTATATTTCTTCCGGTGCTTTATATTTACCTTTCCTTCTTTAGTCGTGCCATTAGGAATGGCAAACCCTCATCTAAAAACCTGTTCGAAATTATTTTCATTAGAATTCATTTAGGTGCGTAGGGAAGCACTGCATTCAACTCCAGTGAATTGATTTACCCAAAGATGCGGTAAATGCAAAGCGGGTGATCACTGTATATTTCCCTTGGTGTTTATATTTACCTTTCCTCTTCTTTAATGTGCCATTAGCAAAACCCCCATTCAAATTTTGTTCGAAATTATTTTCATTAGAATTCATTTGAGGCAGCGTGTAGAAGCACTGCATTCAACTCAAAGAATTGCGATTTACACAAAGAGTGGTGGTCGCAAAGTGGTGATCACTGTATATTTCCCTTCTCTCGGTAAAGCGATATTTACCTTTCCTTATTTAATGTGCCATTAGGGAAAGGCAAAAACCCATCTAAAACTTGTTCGAAATTATTTTTTCATTAGAATTCATTGAGGCAGTGTAGGAAGCACTGCATTCAACCTAGTGAATTGCGATTTCCACTAAAAGATGCGGTGGTCGCAAAGTGGGTGATCACTGTATATTTCTTCTCTCGGTGCTTTATATTTACCTTTCCTTCTTTAATGTGCCATTAGGGAAAGCAAAACCCCATCTAAAAACTTGTTCGAAATTTTTTTTCATTAGAATTCATTGAGGCAGCGTAGAAGCACTTTATTCAACTCAGCGTTTGCGATTTCCACTAAAAATGCGGTGGACGCAAAGTGGGTGATCACTGTATATTTCCCTTCTCTCTGTGCTTTATATTTACCTTTCCCTTCTTTAATGTGCCATTAGGGAAAGGCAAAACCCTCATCTAAAACTTGTTCGAAATTATTTTTTTCATTAGAATTCATTGAGGCAGCGTAGGAAGCACTGCATTCAACTCAGCGAATTGCGATTTCCACTAAAAATGCGGTGGACGCAAAGTGGGTGATCACTGTATATTTCCTTCTCTCTGTGCTTTATATTTACCTTTCCCTTCTTTAATGTGCCATTAGGAAAGGCAAAACCCTCATCTAAAACTTGTTCGAAATTATTTTTCATTAGAATTCATTGAGGCAGCGTAGGAAGCACTGCATTCAACTCAGCGAATTGCGATTTCCACTAAAAATGCGGTGGACGCAAAGTGGGTGATCACTGTATATTTCCTTCTCTCTGTGCTTTATATTTACCTTTTCTTCTTTAATGTTCCATTAGGAAAGGCAAAACCCCATCTAAAACTTGTTCGAAATTATTTTTCATTAGAATTCGGCTGAGGTAGCGTAGGAAGCACTGCATTCAACCCAGGAATTGCGATTTACCAAAGATGCGGTGGTCGCAAAGGGTGATCACTGTATATTTCCCTTCTTCGGTGTTTTATATTTACCTTCCATTCTTTAATGTGCCATTAGGAAAGGCAAAAACTCATCTAAAACTTGTTCGAAATGGTTTTTCATTAGAATTTATTGAGGCAGCGTAGGAAGACTGTACCAAACTCAGTGAATTGCGGGTTCCACCAAAAATGCGACGCAAAGTGGGATCACTGTACATTCTCTTCTTCTCGGTGTTTTATATTTACCTTTCCTTCTTTAATGTGCCACATTAGGGAAAGGCAAAACCTCATCTAAAACTTGTTCTGAAATTATTTTTCATTAGAATTCATTGAGGCAGCGTAGGAAGCACTGCATTCAACTCAGCGAATTGCGATTTCCACTAAAAATGCGGTGGACGCAAAGTGGGTGATCACTGTATATTTCCTTTCTCTCTGTGCTTTATATTTACCTTTCCCTTCTTTAATGTGCCATTAGGAAAGGCAAAACCCTCATCTAAAACTTGTTCGAAATTATTTTTCATTAGAATTCATTGAGGCAGCGTAGGAAGCACTGCATTCAACTCAGCAATTGCGATTTCCACTAAAAATGCGGTGGACGCAAAGTGGGTGATCACTGTATATTTCCCTTCTCTCTGTGCTTTATATTTACCTTTCCCTTCTTTAATGTGCCATTAGGAAAGGCAAAACCCTCATCTAAAACTTGTTCGAAATTATTTTTCATTAGAATTCATTGAGGCAGCGTAGGAAGCACTGCATTCAACTCAGCGAATTGCGATTTCCAATAAAAATGCGGTGGACGCAAAGTGGGTGATCACTGTATATTTCCCTTCTCTCTGTGCTTTATATTTACCTTGACCTTCTTTAACGTGCCATTAGGGAAAGGCAAAACCCCTCTATCCTTCAAACTTGTTCGAAATTAGTTTCATTAGAATTCATTGAGGCAGCGTAGGAAGCACTGCATTCAACTCCAGTGAATTGCGATTTCACTAAAGCGATGCGGTGGTCGGAAGCGGGTGATCACTGTATATTTCTCTCGGTTAGTTTATATTTACCTTTCCTCTTTAATGTGCCAATAGGAAAAGGCAAACCCCATCTAAACTTGTTCGAAATTATTTTTCATTAGAATTCATTGAGGCAGCGTAGGAAGCACCGTATCTAACTCAGTGAATTGCGATTTTACCAAAGAGCCGGTCAAAAGCGGTGATCACTGTATATTTCCTTCCTCCGGTGTTTATATTTACCTTTTCCTCTTTAATGTGCCATTAGGGGAAAGGCAAAACCTCATCTAAAACTTGTTCGAAATTATTTTCATTAGAATCATTGAGGCAGCGTAGGAAGCACTGCATTCAACTCAGCGAATTGCGATTTCCACTAAAAATGCGGTGGACGCAAAGTGGGTGATCACTGTATATTTCCCTTCTCTCTGTGCTTTATATTTACCTTTCCCTTCTTTAATGTGCCATTAGGGAAAGGCAAAACCCTCATCTAAAACTTGTTCGAAATTATTTTCATTAGAATTCATTGAGGCAGCGTAGGAAGCACTGCATTCAACTCAGCGAATTGCGATTTCCACTAAAAATGCGGTGGACGCAAAGTGGGTGATCACTGTATATTTCCCTTCTCTCTGTGCTTTATATTTACCTTTCCCTTCTTTAATGTGCCATTAGGGAAAGGCAAAACCCCTATCTAAAACTTGTTCGAAATTATTTTTCATTAGAATTCATTTAGGCAGCGTAGGAAGCACTGCATTCAACTCAGCGAATTGCGATTTCCACTAAAAATGCGGTGGACGCAAAGTGGGTGATCACTGTATATTTCCTTCTCTCTGTGCTTTATATTTACCTTTCCTTCTTTAATGTGCCATTAGGGAAGGCAAAACCCTCATCTAAAACTTGTTCGAAATTATTTTTCATTAGAATTCATTGAGGCAGCGTAGGAAGCACTGCATTCAACTCAGCGAATTGCGATTTCCACTAAAAATGCGGTGGACGCAAAGTGGGTGATCACTGTATATTTCCCTTCTCTCTGTGCTTTATATTTACCTTTCCCTTCTTTAATGTGCCATTAGGAAAAGGCAAAACCCTCATCTAAAACTTGTTCGAAAATATTTTTCATTAGAATTCATTGAGGCAGCGTAGGAAGCACTGCATTCAACTCAGCGAATTGCGATTTCCACTAAAAATGCGGTGGACGCAAAAGTGGGTGATCACTGTATATTCCTTCTCTCTGTGCTTCTCTCTACCTTTCCTTCTTTATATTTACCCCTCCCTTCTTTAATTCATTGGTAGGCATTCAAAGCGTGACGTTTTTCACACCTTAGTTGGGGTATCGGAAAGGCTTTGACGTTTACAGCCCAGGGTTTGCCAACGGTGACGTCGCTCCTCCTGGTCGCTCCTCCTGGGTCCAAGCGTGCCGCTCCAACCTTTGGTCAGATGATCACCAGCCTCGTTTTTCCCGACTCGCTTCCAATGCCTGGTCACTAAAGCAACTGTACCGATCTCCGGTCTGTCTACCCACGCTGTGTTTAGATCTTGAACAGACGGGACCAGCAGGGATTAGGGCCGATACACAAGTTGAAATCCGACGGGGTGGCAAACACAAATAAAAGAGAAAATAAACTCACGAGACAAAAAAGATTGCTGATGATAAAAAATGGGTAACAACCTTTATATCTTAAATGTCCGTTACATAAAAGTAAAATTGTTCTCATTTCCCGACCCGCTCTGGATCTATGGCAATTCGTTTATATCCACACAAACCCAAAGATTTCAATTGCCTACTCTTTAGAATTGTAGCCATGTCAGGTAATGGTTTGTTCGACACTGGTGCTAATTCTATCGATCATTCGCAGTTGATTCTTCTCTTCGACTTGAGTTATATTTCTTCTTCTTCGTCGACTTATTGAAGTTCTCTTCGTCTTCGACTTGGGTTGTATTTTTCTTCTTCCTCGACTTGGGCTGAAGTTCTCTTGTCTTCGACTTGGGCTGGAGGATCTCTTGCCGCAAATCAGCCGCAACTCTGTCGTCCGAAGGTGAAGTCTCTTCGCTGCCGTCCGGGGCTGAACTTCCTGTCTTCGACTTGGGCTGGAAGGTTCTTGTTCGAGGATTCTTTTTTGCCCGCAAAGGGGCGAGTGAATCGGGCCCGATGCCCGCGTTCAGCTCTTTCCCTGCCCCCCGGTCCAGCTGCAACTCCTCCAACTGATTTCTGTCGACTGGGGTCCTGCTTTTTATTGACGCCGCAGCAAAAGCCGGGTGGGTCTGTCGGCGTCGAGGTTTTCAATAATTCCAATAGGCTGCCTTATTTCTGTCTTCTCATTATCGCTATTGTTTTCACCCCTACTTCCTCCACGTGTTTTGACAGGGAGGTGCACACCCATCTCTCTTAGTCTCTCGTATGTCAGGTGACCTTTTTTTCGACAAATGGTTCCTGATCAGGCATTTCTTTTCTCTTCTTTTCTGCCAGATCTTTGATTCGTTTCCGACCAATTGTTGATGATCGGCATCCTTTCCTCCTCATTTCGGGGCGTGGTTATATCGTTCTTGTTTTTTAAAAAAACAAAATCCAAGTTTAGCCTTTTTCGCACGTACGAAAATGATAATTTTGGTTTTTCTCACTTGGGTTTGTCAACACAGCCTGCCGCTAATTAGTTGTGGACCCCAGGAAAAGAATGTCGCCATCTGTGATCTGAGACAATCGTTTTTTTTTCACCTCTTGTTTTTTGTCAGACCCGGCAGTCAAGAAAATCTTAATTTATCTGAATAGAAACATCTTTCACCTGTCAATGTGTTCTAATTTTAACAGGTCAGAATCTGTATACCGTTCCAATCGGTCACTCCCTCAACCCAAAAGTCACTTTTTTCTCTGATTAAAAAAATTTCTTATTGTTTAAAAAGAATTTCCTTTCTCCAATTTGATAAGGTGTCTTTCATGCAAAAGTAGGCTAGATGCTTTGACCGATTTTCTTATCAATTGCCAAACACCTCGTCATCAAGCCCGGTTCTTCCTCTTAATGATTTTTTTCATTTCAAATAACAATTTCATTGTCCTTAAAATTCGGCCACACGCAGTCAAGATATTTTCGACTTATCTTTGCTTATGATCGGGTCAAAAGTCATCCAATCCCCCTTTTTTTTTTATTTCCTAATTTATTTCTTCCAACGTTTTAAAAATTGAATCAACATGCTGGCTAAGATATCTTTCTTGACTTCACCTCCACCATTGACTGGGTCATCATCCAACTCTCTTTATTTTTTTTTTTCTTCCCTAGGATCGTCTCCTAAGCATAATCTTAGTGAATTATTTCAACTCAATTATTTTCCGTTAATAAAAAAAAAAAAATTAACAACCTGTTTAGTAAAACCGAGTAAGAAAAATTAAATCATATTTCTATGAATATTTTCGAATAATGCAAGGTGCCACACATAAGAATGAAGGTCGACATAGGGGCGAATGGCAATATTCTACCGGTCAGAATATGCAAAAATGTATCCATATAAAAAACAATGGCGACAAAAAAATTACAAAACAAAAAAGGGACAAAGGGAGCCTAACCCTGAAAAATCTGAAACAAGAGTTAACCACTTTGGGCTGCAAATGGCACGAAAATAAATCACTACGGATCGATCATACTAAAAATAAGACACAAAAAGACTCTACAAGTATCAGAGCAAAATTTTTTTGGCGATGGCGACACCACAATATTGGGTCTAGACCATGCATCCGACTTGGTCTTTGTAACGGTTAACTTTAGCACAACCAAAGTGCACACACCGAACCAAGTACAGCATAGACGATCTTGTAAAAGAGTACGATAGATTTCAAGGCATAGGGAAGTTCCAGGCCTTCAAAACACATCTAGTTGAAGATGCAACACCGGTAGTCCAACCGCCAAGAAAAGTTTCCAGTGCACATTAGAGCAGACATCTTTTGAATTCGGGTCAACAATTCCTACTGATAGCTGACCAGTATAGCAAAAATGCCATTTGAGAACACTGAAAAATATAACCAGCACTATTGCATTGAATATTTCAAAGCAGTCTTTGCTGTCCATGGCATTCCGGAAAGGCTATACACGGACAACGCCAGGTACTTCGTATCCAACGAATTCCTCAATTTTGCCACAGAATGAAGTTCCTCATATTACATCGCGCCCCCAGGTACCCACAATCAAACGGGTTTATAGAACGCATGGTCAAACCATGAAAAAGATTTACAAAAAGCCAAATTAATCAAAATGGATTGTCAATGGCCCTTTCTGTGTCTCAGAGCAACCCACTAGACAGCCATCTTCCATCCCCGGTAGAAATCCTATACAATAGGAAGATAAGGACAAGACTTCCAACCTTGTTAAACACAGACACTAAAAATCACGAGATCAGAGAAAGATTGTGCGTCAAAAGCAAAAAGCAAAACAATATTACAAATAAAAATGCAAAGGATCTTCCAGAATTAATTGTTGGGAGTAAAAGTGTCTGTGTTACAGGAAAATGGACACCTGGCAAATCGGCGACAGTGGTTGATAAAAGCGCAGAACCACGCAGCTACATTGTCAGAATGCATGGCGATGGAAGATTACTGAGGCGTAACAGACGACATCTGCAAGAATTATACAACCCTCAGAGACAAAACCAGCATCAACACACCCATTCAAGAGAGACGAGTTGGGACGATATAACACCACCGTCCCAACAACATGCTGACCACTAGAAGTCAGTACTCATCCAATAATAATGGATACACCGCAACAGAGACAACCTAGGGCAACCAGTCGAGTCGAACCAACAGCCAGAATTACTGACCAAAGACCGACCCAAAAGAGCATCGGCGAGCCCCCTCAAAAAACACAAGGACTTTGTATTATTCAAATAAATGAATATATATATATATATATATATATAAAAAAAACCAACACTTTTTTTCTTAACAAAGGATGTAACAAAGAAGGAACTCTTAATGTATTGAGTTACCTGCCCTTTTGTTTAACCCCTGTATAGTAGTCCTGATATGTAAATAAAAAGAAGTAGATATCACAGTTATCCTGTCTCTCGTATCTTCATTGAATACCGCAGTATTACAAGGAAGGACGCCATCAGATTAAAAGATGAAGGAGCAGTTACAAGTAATGGCAATCTGATCTACAAAATTAATTGTATGAACTACTTAACAAGTTATGGGCGTGACTTCAAGATCATTGAAAGAACGACTGATAAACATCGAAGACTTTTGTGATAAGGTAATTTCAAATGAAAACAAAAAACAATAATTGGGAAAAACTCAGCGATTGCATTACATTACAGAAGGTGGTCACAGAATTGACT
>CAHIKZ030004579.1:27500-51939 GCA_903632075.3 Acanthosepion pharaonis | reverse complement strand
AGATGTCAGCGTTATATTAATTGTTGCATAATTTAGACGACAGTTTATTCATCGCACCCTGTATATATATATATATATACATATACATGTGTCTGTTAATATAATAATAGAAGTTCAATTGTTTTTCAATCAACAGTTAATACATTTTATTTACTGACTATTGCGTTTTTTTGGCGATTCTGGACATTCTTATTTGAAATAGACGCCCCATTTTTATTTATTAATCAGTGTGTACTTCGTATATCGGATTGTGCATTCGAGAAATATTGGTAAAAGAAATGTCCTCCGTCAGGTTTCGAACCTGCATCCCCCTTTTTTAGTCTGATAGGCGTAATACACACTGTTTAGTAAATACAAATGGGACGCCTATTTCAAATAAGTATCCACTGTAATAAGGTTTGAAGTAATGAAAATGTCAGATTAAGGATAAAATTTTTTTTTAAATCCATGAGGGGTGCTGAAATTTTCTAGATTATTCTTTGGCGGGGTGTGGGGGAACAAGCTTATTGGGTAAGCTGAAAAATTTTCCGCACCCATTCGTATATGTTCCCACACACACAAACTTGCATACATCTGTACTCACCTATACATGTATACGACCACACATATACACATTTTAATTTTGCGCCCCATATTCTCAAGAATATCTTCTTCTTGATTCATCCAAAGAAGAAAAGAGAATTTCATATATTTTAGATATCAGCTGCTGTTTGCCTAACTTCTGTTGGAAGTCGGTTTGGGTAAACACGATTAAACAAATCCCAGCAAATATTCAATAATCCTCCTACCAAAACGGATTCGTCGTCTTCAATTCTTACTGCATAAGTAATGCCTAGGATGTCGTTAAGTCATATAAGATTCCATGACTGGCACTCAGGACTGAATGCAAGCAACTGAGAAGACGAGTTGTTTGGTTTTCATTTTGGGGTTGTTATTTTTTTTTTTATAATTAAAAAAAAATATTTAGTTTTCTGAAAAAGTCCACAGTGCTTTATTCTTAACTGGAGACTGAATAAACAATTGAAAATAGATTCGGTGAAAATATCTGCACTTGTATAATATTTTATAGATTAAATAGATAATAATCTGTATTATCGATTATTATCTCCTTCATCTGTAAAATAGATTCTATAGTGTTCTTCAAAAATCCTAGGAATAGATATACTAAACATTCACAAAAAGAGGATACTCAAGGAGAGTTCAGATTTGTAATAATTTTTGTTCCTTATACAACTGTCTACATATACTGAGGCAAATTTGGATTTAATTTTTTAGTTGTTTCTCTTAATAAATTAAGAACATTATTAATGGGGATATTAGTTTGTATGTGTATGTATATATATATATATATATGTTAAGAAATGGACAAGGTCCGACAATTTATTTATTAAAGACATTTTTATTTATGTTTAACGTTGTTATTTTATAGATACAAGTATTTAAGCAAATGCTCTGTTTAAGATAAACAGTATTAAATAACATTTACCGGCCTGAATGTCCGAGAAATTTTCATAGAAAATATTCGTTCATAGACAGGATTCGAACCTGCATCCTATACGGAACTGTCATATACGCTGACATGCCTTAACCACTCGGCCACCATGAACCTTATGGTAGACAAGGTCGAATTTACTGTTATAAACTACAATCTTCCATGAATCTCATACATTCATAACTGCTCTGGCGTATCGAATGTAAACAAATGACGTCATATATTAAGAAATGGACAAGGTCCGACAATTTATTTATTTATTTATTTTTTTATTATTTAATTATTATTTTATTATTATATTAATTTATTTTGTTATTATTATTAAATAACATCGCGCATTGAAATAATTTTTAATGAAAGAAAATTTAAAGATTTTTTCAGAAAATTCCAAATTCATAATTAATATATTATATAATTACTTATATATATATATAAATATATTTTCATATCTATATTTTGATATAATAAATATATTTTTTGATGAATTATATATATAATTTCAAAATCATATTAAACAAATCATTGGATATAACAAATTAAAGAAATCAATCATTTTAAAATATTTAAATTATTAAAAAATTTGTTTGATTATTTTGAAATAAAAATATCTATAAGAACACCGTTTATTTTATATCTTACTGTTCTTTCTTTTTCTTTTTATATATATATATATATATATATATATATATATATATATATATATATATAAATTAGGGGAAGGTTTTTTGAGGGCGCATTTCATCCATTAGGATTTCATCGGACTGGGCTTTGTTGATGTTGTCACGTTTACGCATGCGCACGAAAATTTGACTTCTGATAGTTTCAAAATTTTTGAAAGAATATTTCTTTAGAAGAAGAATATTTTTTTCAATTTATCCAAATTCATCTGTATTCATTTTCTTTCCATCACCTTTGTCCCTGATTACCCCAATTTGACAAAAAAAAGATATACAAGGATGGTGATATATTGTGGTCAGAGCCTGAACGCAAATTTACTGACCTTCAGAACTTTTCATCAAAGGCACTTTCCAACATTTTCGTCTTAAAATGAATTATTTTCTCTTTAATCAAAAACGGTTCGCTATTTCAAAATATATTCCAGATTTTCGTTGGGAAAGGTATGGATCTATTTCCTACTTTTTAGCTATGGATTAAGTAGGACGTATATCTGTAAAAATCATTATTCTCAAAAAATTGCTAATACGATATTCAGTCACAGAATATTATTCTTACAATGCAAAATGTCTCGGCTTTAAATAAACTGCAAATTGTTCATAAGCTATAAAAATTAATCTGTCAATCTATTCGTCTTTAAAATATAAATAAATTCTATTTCTTATCACTGCATTTAACATGAATTGCCCCCAGTAAATATATGAATTCATCTCCTCTATCCTAAATGTCGATAACATTTTAGGGTAAACTGATTTCTCTAGACTTGACTGGCAGTCTATTCTGCCATTAAACCGCAGCTGTGAGCAGAAGGTTAATTAAATTATTACTTTCCCATGTCTCTCACTGCGGAAATAAACATAACAAATTAGGACAGATTTTGAATTCCGTTCACTTTCCACGTATATCCAAAATATCGTCTATCCAATTGTAATTCAAATTTCAATGCAATATTTGAGCGTGAATATTTAATTCAAGCTGGGATTATAAAGCGATAGGTCAAGCTATCAAAAGACAATCAACAGACCTAATGTTAGTAAGTGGTGACAAGTTTCAAGTTGTTAGAGACTATGATAATTAATCTTGTCAAGTAAGGCTTTCATAGAAAAGGCTTAACTATTTCGTCGCCCTTGCTTCTTATCAGTATCAAACTGAAAACTAATGATCTCAGTTATCATAAGAAAAGATGCTGCGAAGCTTTCGGCCCGATCCCCTTCCCAAAATAGTCAAAGGATCAAACCTCGGGTATAAGGGTTTCTTGAGCTATCTGAAGCCTTTTTATCACCTCCTCATAAATGATTATCGCAAACGCTCGGGTGTTATACTTCACTAGCTTCGGCTTTTTTGTTCACCCAATACAAGGCTCAAGAGGCCCTCATGGTAGAGGGTTACTAAATGTGGTGTGTGATATGAATGTATGAGGCAGTAGAAGGAAGTGAAGATTTTGAGGTTAAGAAAGATAGCTAGCGAATGAGTCAACTTGAAGAACGTGTAGTGTTCAGAGAAGCATCCACACGAGAGTTTGTTTCACAAATTAGCGGTACACAAGAAAAAGATCGCTGATTGGCACTTCCTCCTTACAAATGGAATAAATAGGAAATGGCGGTAGGGTAGCGACGGGTTTTTAATGTTGCGTCTGTGAGAAAAGAGACTGTAGAATAGGAAATGACATCCTCTACAATACTGATATAACACGGCATTCAATGTCCTTATAGAGAATAGGTTAGATGCAGATCTTGAAAAGGTCTTACACCATTATTGGTTTTATATGTTGCCCTGATTTATTTTCTCTTTCATGGATTTTTAGCAGGTCCGAAATCATTTAACAAAAATATAGACTGTCATGGGACCTTACCCATAATAACATAATGGACTATTCCATACGTAATAAATACTGCGCCTCAAGAGTAAGCAAGGAGTTCAGTCCGAAGTCGGGCGACCTGCTGATCGGCTGATAGGTTGAACTCTCTGCCTTCGGGCGGGGAGGAACCCGAAGGAGGCTACGCCGAAGGGCGGATTCTCTTTCGGGGAGGTAAACCGACCCTGAACCCGTTTGTGCGGGTTCAATGGGCATATTTTTGGCCGGGCCCACGGACTCGGAAGTCCCACGTTAAAAAGGCCTTGTGCCACATAACACCCTCGTGGGAGGGTGACTGAATACCGTTCAGTCCGAAGTCGGGCGACCGGCTGATCGGTTGAACTCTCTTCCTTCGGGCGGGGAGTAACCCGAACGAGGCTACGCCGAAGGGCGGAGTCTCTTTTGGAGAGGTAAACCAACCCTGTACCCGTTTATACAGGTTCAAAGGGCATATTTTTGGCCGAGCCCACAAGCTCGGAGATCCCACGTTAAACCGGCCATGTGCCACATGATGCCCTCGTGAGGGGTGACTAAATACCGTTCAATCTGAAGTCTGGAGTGAGGTCCGTCAGGAGACTGCCAGTCAGTCAGAGCGAGCGAGTCAGTCAGAGGCAGTCCGAAACAGAGTCGTGTTCAGACAATTATTACTAAACCTGATTGTTCGTACTAAAACTTTCTTCCTCTCTGTATATCTTCTTGTTTGTAATATATCTGTGTTATTCCATATCCGTATTCGAGTTCTTTATTGGTTCTACCTTGGACTATCACCGTGGTACAAGGAATCGGACCATAACAGTGGCGACGAGCGATTCGAACTCATTCGGTGGAAGAAAAAAAAATTTTGTTCGCCACAGCATAGATATAACCAAAAACACTTTTGTCAATATTAATAAAACGTTTTTAAATATATAAGAGCAGCTATAATATACGAATTTGAGATATAGACATGAACAAACTAAGAAATACACAAAGATCAATGGAGAAAGCAATACAAGTGATTTTTTTTTTATCATTTTACCCGAAGCAAGGCAATAGAGCCACTAAGACGCAAGGGGTTACTGGGAGTGAGAGAATAAGAGAGAACAGGTCTTAAATATTTATCTTACTTCATGAAGACCAATGCAACTACATTGATATTTACTTAACAGATGTAGTAGATCAAATTGGGGAAAGGGACAGGAAGACTGTGATACGCCAGTTTTAAAAATGGGAAGAGTTTTTTTTTTCTATGTGAAGCTTAAAGCCATCCTCTGGTAAATAACGCATAGCTACATCATCCATGAGACAAGCTACCTCATTTATTTCTCTTCCAATTGTAATTTTCCCTTGCAAACAAAACTTTATCATTAGGAGATTAAACTGGTTTTTATTACCCGCTTTTCCAGTGCATTGAATATTAAATAGACATTTACTTCCGTTATGGGGTCACTTCAGATATCTTTAAACATGACATCATCAATAAGGCAAGAGCCTATAAAAACTGTTTGATATTAAAACATTTCCAAATAGAAGAGTCTGCTTTTTGTTATTTCCCTCATAGATTTCTTATCCAAAGTGATTTCATTAACTGGCGCGTAGCCGAATGGTTTGAGCGGTCGGACCATGAGATTTGTGTTTCGAATATCACGAGTCCATCATGTTGTTGATAAAGTCGTCCTGAGGAGACAATCTCAGCGGTCAGCCCCGTTAGAAAGTGATTGAAAACCTTACAACATCACCCAAGTCCGGTGTGTGTGTGTGTGAAATTGTACAGACGAAATTGTTTGGATGGAGTCGATGGTTATGCTAATGGACAGAGAAAAGCTTTCGAAGCCATAGTTGACAATAGATCGAGAGATGGTGACTCTATGATGATACCCATGCCACCTTAGAATCCTAGCCACTCTTGGAGATGTGTCTGCTTAGAAAGAAAACGCTCAATGACTGTGACGTGCAACCAGTCTCAACTAGAAATATCAAGAGACATTGTATCAGAATATGTAAAGAAATAAGGCGACATGTAATCAGTAGAAAATAGGATTTCGGAACCCGATATAGAGATGTGAGAAGTACACATGAATATGATTTTTGCAATTCATAAATTTGGAGTTGCCAGGAATTTGATCCCCGCATTCTTTTGCTACTTTTGATATAATACCAAAAGCCCCATTAATATCAGATACCACATTCTACTGATTTCTAACTCTGTCCTTATATCTTCTGTTGCTTATTATTATTATTATTATCTTTTATTCAAGATCTTTCCTTTTTATGTGTCATGTCCTTTCAGGACGTAGGCGATCATAGCTCTCCACCTCCTTCTATCCCTTGCAACTCCCAACAAGTTCCTTCCCAGACCACGTTCTGTCGTCCACTAGGTATGTCACGCGTCGTTTTCCCTTGTTTCTCTTTCCCTCTATTCGACCCGTGTGTATCACATTCTCCAGGCCCTCCTTCTTCATTATGTGTCCCAGAAACTTCAGCTGCCTCTTCCTGGTATTAAGTATAAGCCTCCTCCTTGCTTGCAACCCGATCGTTGCTCACACGGTCGGTCCATGATATCCTTAGCATCCTTCCGTAGAACCACATCTCTGTCACCTCAAGTCTCTTCTTCATCGTTCAACATTCGCTGCCGTAGGGAAGTACAGATGTCACGTAACAGTTCAGTATTTTTTTCTTTGTTACCAAAGAAGTCTTCCTGTCTAGCTGTATAGAAAATGCATTCAAATAAGGTCGAGCTTTTGTCTCCAGGATTGTATGGCAACCATAAAAATGTTAAGACACAAGAGATCACATTATATATGATTAAACTAAGTGTGATTGAGTGCAGTTGCTTTTATTTCCTCGGCCTCTCGTTGTCAATTTGTGAACGTGCATATGATCTTTTAGTGAGCACCTGTATATTTGTAATTGGCCTTCTTTGTCTTTCTGTATGGCTATGTGTGTATTAGATCGCGTGGCCAAGCCGGTTTAAAAAAAAGGTTTTGTTTTGTTTAATAATATGCATGAAATTTAAAATAGAACAGGTGATGTTTGCAGTCAAAGGCAAATAAATAAAGCAAGACAAAATTAAATGACACCTTCACGCGAAATGAACCCTGGTTTATAACTCTTTACCATTCAATTCTACGTTTGCGGCTTTTTTTTAACACAGACGCCATCACATTTAAGTGATATTTCAACGAGAACAGTAATGCATCACAGATGAAGTTTAGCAATATTCTCATCCGTTCGATGCAAGGCAATTTTTTTTATCTACTTTTGTTGATAAAAGCAATGAACTATCTTTACTTTTTTCCTTTTCCTACTTTTCCTGGTGATTTTAAATTAGATATTTTCTTTAATTGTCTGTTTTATACATAGCGTTCTTTTTTCTTATATTTTTTCTTCCCTCTATTCTTTTTTATTCACCAACTTCATTCGTCTCCTTTCTTTATATTGTTTAAAATTAGCTGTATTTATAGGGGAAGCGTGCTCGGTATCAGTGAGCGTTTTTAGATACAGTGTACATAGCCTAAATCTATAAACGTTCTATGTAAACTTAAGTGCAATCTTCAGACAAACTTAGTGTTCATCCCGGTGTCTACTGTCGTCTCACTCTCTTGTATATAAAAGATCATCATCCATGTATCGAAAGATGCATGATCGACTAAGCGTGTATTACGCATGGTACATAACTGACTGATTGTAATTCAATATTCTAAGTCAATAAAGAATAAATATAAATATAATATCTGTCTATATTTCTGAGATGATGTGTTGTAATTATTGACATTGTTCGGACTGTTGTCCTAATCTTTACTGTCATATTCATATGGCAATAAAGATGAGGACAACAGAATGATTAAATAGTTATTAGATGAATATTTTCATTTTATATAAATATATATATTGAAGTTAATAAAAAGATAAATAAAAAATAGATAAATTTTGTAACCATTTAATAAATTAATAAACCTCGAACCTGTAGATGAAATGTTATTTCCTGTTTATGAATTTTAAACTATGGCAATTTATTTCAATTTTGTTTATGAAGAAATATTCTCGCCATTTATATTTTGAACCATCATTATCTGTTTTTTAAAAAACGATTCATATATATTTAAATTGATTTAAATACATTTTTGATATAAGATATACATAAGTAGTATCGTATTGTGGATATAATCCAGGCGAGTTTTTTAACACAATTTAGAAAATGAAATTTATGTTAAAAATGGCTCAAAATCCAAAGATAAAAGAAATCTATCTTTTATTCAAAATAAACAGAATAAAATTTTCTGGACAATATAAATTATGATACCTTCAGTAAATGACCATTTTTAAAACTGTTTCCATAGGGTGTCTGTTTAATTGGAGAAAGAAAAAATGTATTTTTATAATTGGATACCTATTGGGATATGAAAAAGGATGCAGAGATTGGGAAAATGGAATCATATTATGGAGGTAGAAGAAATATCTGTGTAGGGAGGAGGGGGGTGATTTTCATGATTATATATATATATATATATATATATATATATATATATATATATAACTTTCACATAATTACAGGCCAGACTCATCATAGTTGAAGAACTACAAGTTCAATTTGATACTGTCTTTGAACATTAGAAATTTATCCTTGTTTTCTCCTTTCCTTATATTGGTTTTCAGATTCCTTCTAAATCCTACTTCAACACGATACTTCTCTGCCTAAACTCTGAAATTTATACTCTTTATTTATCAATTTTTTTCCTCGAGAGGACTGGGTCATTTGAACAAGAGTAGAGGTTTTTCTCTTGCTTCCTGTTTAGGATTGGGTTCTAAATAAAATATTTGCAGATTCTACTCAAAACAGAAATAAACCTTTATTTCCATAATATTTCTATTTATATTCTGCTATTTGAAATCTATACATAATGTATACGATTTTTTCTTTATTTGGATTCCATTAATAAATATATTTTTCGTTGACATCTGGCAATATATTTTCTTAATGGTGTCTTATCTTAATAAATAAATTTGTTCGTTGTCATCTCTTTAAAATATAATTTTCGTCCTATCTACTCTAAAAATGACGTCTTTTCTTCAAATATGAAGGCAAATACTTGTAATCAACGTCTTTTAGTTGTCATTATTGACACTTTTAAGATTCTCTTAATATCTATTTCTGCTTCTTTTTTTAATACATTATATTATATCTTTAGTCGTATTCTTTCTGTTTTCGTTTGATTTAACCCTTTCGTATTATCTATTTGTCATCGTCTCCTTGATTTTTATCATTGTTATGTTATTGTATTTATACGTTAGATTGTTATTGCTATTTACCCAACCGACCATTGCATCTTCTCTTCTGCTAAATTATTGACTTGTCAATTCTACTTTAGCTGACCTATGACTAGTTCTTCTGGTGCCATTCGTGGTGGCTTTTTTTATCCGTCCTATGGCTGCTAAATCGTTAAATTCGGCTCGTCAATCACTAAAAAGAAAACAAAAACTCAAGCAAACTATCATCTTAACTATTTCAACATTTTTCTTCTGTATTTTTTTTTCGCTTCAGATATGTTTCCCATGTTTTGATATCTTCTCTTTCGCCCTCTCTTGATGAATTAACTCGATTAAAAATTTTTTTAAAAAAACAATGAAAAAGTATCAAAAATAAAATAATAAATTTATTTCTGGAATATTCAATATGAATGAGCGTCTCGAAGTATGGCCAATCAAATCGAATGAAGCAGTGAATAAAAACTATCAAAAGAAAACCGTGAACAGTGGAGCGTACAGAGCGATCAATAATTGATTTGTTTGTGTAGCTTTCCCTAATCGATTGCACGAGAGGCCGTTAAAATATATTTAGAAATCGGATTTCTTTTCTGTCAATTCTGATATCGAATACAATTATATTGTATTTGAAATACATTGGAAAAATGATAGAGGCTCGGACTGAGAAATTGGAAATCGAGTTCAAAATCTAGTCGAATCCATTACATTCATTTACGTTTATTAATACCCTTGGGAAACTTTTTTGCTTTATCTTATTCTATGTGATTTTATGGGTAAATAGCAGGAGAAACCAAAAACATTTTTGGCAATTTGGTAACGCATTTTTGTTCAATAGCAACCTGCTGCGGGAAAAAATGTGTCTCGTCAGTCCTGTATCGAAAGATATTATCATTAAAATTGTATCAACATTACACATAACTGACTTTAGATATATATATATTTATATATATATATATATATATATATATATATATATATATATATATATATAAGTTTATGCATACACATATGCATTAATAACTCCTCATTTTAACAGTCTGGAAGACATAATGAGGAAAGACAGCTTGAAGAAATAAACACACTTAATAAATGCAAAAGAAGCTAACTAAAGTGGTGAAAGATTTACTAGCTAAATTTGATCAAATTTTAATATATATTGGAACAAAGTTAGCGGCGACAAAAAGTGATTGTATATTGAGAAGTATATATATTGACATATACATTCTCTGGAGAACAAAAAAAAAAAAACCGCATTTCAAATTGAATGAAAGCGTTTCCCTCATCGTAGATTCTTTTACGATTGTTGTCTTATTTACCAGAAAGTTAATGTTACTTTACACAATGCCAGAGAAAATAATTTTATAAGTGAATAATTATGCTAAGTTTTAAATGAAAAAAAGATTTTGGCCAATTTGTAATGGAGAAATTTTTTTCTCACATATCATTAGATGAATAGATTAATTTTGTCCAACATGAATTTGAATTAATGACAAAGGTTTCTCAGAAAAAAAAAAAATCAAAATCTTTGAGTAAATTTTGTTTATAACCAGGTTTCTTCACGATTCCTGTCTTCAAAAAACATTTGAATTCAAAACAAAATTTTGTTAGTGTTTTTTTTTTTTTTTTAAATATGCATCTAAAAAATAGGGTTTTTTGAAAGATTGAACACTCAAAACTTTTCTGGATAGTCCCCCTTTCCAGTTGGTGGAACACTAGTGGACGGAAAGGGAAGGCCTTCCCCAATCTTATCCATTAATGAATTTGACAGTGGTGAAGATGTAATCAGTGAAACGGTTTGTGGCAAAAAAATTAATATTTGTTTTCCGTGGCCGGAACAGTGAAAAGTCAAATGGAAGTTCGCTTTCTCGTAACAAAACGAAGACATTGCCGACTGTTATATACCGTACCTATGAACACTAATGGGTATGTCCCAATCCTCATAAATACGTTGGAAACTATTATATAAATAGTAAATGCTGTAGATCTACTACTAGCAGTGGTTTATAAATTTAATAAAAATAATTATATTTTATTTTGTTTATGTTATAAAGATTATATCATTTACCTCCTTTTTTGGTTATTAATGGGTATGTTGAAATCCTCATAAATACGTTGGACACTATTGTAAACAAGTGTCTTGAAAATTGTTGTCTTTTTTTTGTAGTCCACCACTAGCGAATCTGTGGTTTAGCTAGCGCCAATGTATCCGCATACAGCCGACCGGCGAGTATTGTATTTTGTTGATCACACAAGATTACCAATATCATTTTATTTGTTTGTTTTGAAACGGACCTTCCTCATTCAGACATCAAGCCGTTGCACCAAGGGTTGGCCCGTTGGTTTCCGATTACCTAATGGGGAAGCACGTGACCTCACATCTGCATACGGTTTGCAGGTGGGGAAAAAAGTGTCCGTAATGGTATATAAACTATCACTACAAGCGGTCCCAATCAGTCTCTCACATATCACAGGCGGATATTGTAAGGTCCACGTATCGAACGGTTACCGCACAAAAGACTGGCTAAGAGTAAGGGACGAAATATTGTAGTTAATAAAATGTTATGGCTCGTGTTATCATTTAATCAGCACATCCATGGCACATTATTCCGTGTTATGATCAAATTATTCCAGATCCTAAGAGCATGAAAGAAAACGACGATCTCCTTAGACTAGCGACAGAAATTTGCATGGTGTTTGCTAAGCAAAGTTCAGTCCTGCATAACTGTTGTATCCTTAAAAAGGTTACAAACAGACAAAGGTGGTACTCAAATGGAACGAACAGCACCACGGGCGTAGATGGAAGAAAAAGAGGTTTATTGTAAAAGAGAATACACTACTTAGAGATAGAGAATCGACTAACACTTCCTAAAGTCAGTCACTCAGACAGACAGACTCTGGTATGTCCTGTGCACACGAGATATATTACTTATATAGTCAGTCCACAATAGGTAATAGGGAGAGTGGAACATTCCATTACTACAATACCCAACCGAAAGAGTCGTACATAAAAACAAATAGAAAATAATAATAATGATAAATAATAATAATATCCTAATAGTTAAAAGAAATATGTAACTATTACATTTCAATTTTCTTTCAGGGAAACAAAATATATTCACCTATACCTGAACACATGTATATACACTATTCACATTGTGAGAGCGCTAATTCTTGCATGTGGAGAAATGCATTCGTATGTACACGTTTATCCTTCAGAAATATTGCAGCTTTTAAAAGTAAATCAATGTACTTGTAAGTGGATTGGAAGATGATATATCAGCAAAATGTTAAGGCTTATTTAAAACGGTGTATTGTATATCGGCTCGAATATCTATAAATAGCGTCAATTATGAATATTTTACTGTTCAAATCTATCAGATGCATAAGTGAATAGACTTAGCCATGAACGTGTATTGACAGACAATAAACAGATAAAGAGAGAGAGAGAGAAAAAATATGAATAATTGGATAAGTGAAAAAGCATTAAAAGTATTTTCTATAACAAAAACCTTTGGGCGTTTTACTTAAATATTTTTTCCCATTACCTTCGCCTATTTTCTCGAGTCTTTGTCTCGTTAATTCGCCTGTTTGTTTCCTTTTTGTGATTTATACTTGCTTTTGTTTCTGTATGTGTCTGTCTGTGTGTCTTTGTACGCAAGCGCGTGTGTTGTTGTTCAATTGTTTTTCCCCGGACCCTTTTTAATAGATTTCTTATCGCGCTGATTTTATCAGGGATTCCTGCCAGGAACAGATTCTGTAAACTGATGCATTTTTCATAGACAGGTAAATATGAAAAGACCAAGAGAGATAGACAAATATTAACAGACTGTGATAGCTAGATAATTAAATAGATACTGACCGAGATAAATAATTAGATAGTTACAACCTGAAACAGACAGATACAGAGATAGATAGATACAGAAATACAGAGATAGATAGATACAGAAATACAGAGATAGATAGATACAGAAATACAGAGATAGATAGATAGATACAGAAATAGATAGATAGATAGATACAGAAATAGATAGATAGATAGATATACATTTTTCTTTTTTGATAGATAGATATACATTTCTATACAGAAATTGTAGATAGATATACAGAAATAGATAGATACAGAAATAGATAGATAGATAGATAGATAGAT
This sequence comes from Acanthosepion pharaonis, assembly GCA_903632075.3. Classification (NCBI taxonomy): domain Eukaryota; kingdom Metazoa; phylum Mollusca; class Cephalopoda; order Sepiida; family Sepiidae; genus Acanthosepion; species Acanthosepion pharaonis. The sequence goes on along the minus strand of CAHIKZ030004579.1, from coordinate 38,523 downwards.
ATACAGAAATAGATAGATAGATACAGAAATAGATAGATAGATAGATAGATACAGAAATACATAGATAGATAGATACATAATTACATAGATAGATACAGAAAATATATAGATAGATAGAGAAAGATAGATTAGAGATAGATAGATAGTAGATAGAAATAATTACATAGATAGATGATACATAATTACATAGATAGATGGATACATAATTATATAGATAATATTCCCATATATAAATTAGATAGATAGATAAAGTTAGATACAGACAGAAATATATATATATAGATACAGATATATATATAACAGACATATATAGATACAGATAGATAGATACAAAGTTAGATACAGACAGAAATAGATGTATAGATACAGATAGCAACAGACATATATAGATACAGACAGATATCAAAAGTTTTGACGAGGTGTGTCACGGGGGCTGCTATATAAACTTCCAGCCATGGAATCTCTGGAAAGGCTTTCTCAATTATAAAGTTAGGTCCTCTAAGGTCGTCGTTAACGGCTAGTCATTGACAGTCCATAAGATCGATGCCGGCGTTCTTCTTGTTTTTCTCCTCAGGCCCTCTTTCTACTGTATATTAATGATCTACCTAAGAGCCTACTCCGATCATTAGTTTATAGGTGCACTTCTAAAAACATGAAAGCCCAGATCCTAGCAGCTTATCTTTCCTCTGACCTAACACAGGTGGCTCAATGTAAGAAGTACTAGCTTATAACTTTCAATACGACCCAAACAAAACTAGTAACATTCCACCGCCACTGAACTGACCCCGAATTTTCACTTATTGTGAATGGGTCTTCTCTCAGGGAGGCTCCTTGCCTTGAACGCCTGTCGGGACCCAAGCTCTCCCCAGACCTCAAATTAATTCATATATTCTATTTATTGCTAAAAATGCTGGGAAAATGATCGGCCCATTGTACCAATCACTGAACTACTGTATCTGACTTTCCTTGCTGTTCTCTATCTTTACCAGAGCCAGATCAGACCAGAAATCTAGTATTGCTGCCATATCTGGGCTGATATTTCCCAGTCCTCACTTGACAGACTTGATAGAGTTCAAAGGCGTTAATGCGGACTTGTTAGCATTAAATATTCTGACTTGCGACCCTCCGGTTCAACTTATTATTATTCATGATATTCTAAAATCTCTAAAGTACGATAACTGACTCTCTTTCAAGGCCAATCATTATGTGCCATATTTAAAACTTTAGGTGATCATTTATCTTTTGAATTTGACTAACGAAAAGATTTTTTAAATATTGATTATTTGGCATTTCTTTCTGCGGTAGACCAGTTGCCATCAAGGCTATAGAACCCGGTCTGCCCTGCTATTTACCAATAACTGGGAGGAGAAGAAGAGGATCCATACCTTTCCCAAGGATATTAGCACGTAAGTGAATGTAATGGATTCGACTGGAATTCGAACTTAACTTTTCCATTCCTCAATCCGAACCGCTATCCACAGCACCTTCTCTGTCTCTTCAAGGTAAATTCATTTCAAACTCAAGAGAAATATTTCGCAAAAAAATACAAACTTATTCAAAGTTATGCACGCATTCATAATTCACCAATTTCGTGGTTGGTAGTTCACGGAAAACTTGTGTAAAAGCAAATTTAGAAAATTACTGATATGCAAATCTCCGATTAATTATTTGTCGAAGATTAATTTTAATCTTCAATATCCCGAAATCCTAGCATCGATAATATTTTGACATTTGACTGGAAATCGCTATTTGTCGGGTCAAATATATTTCTTGCTTGCACGAAGTTAATATTCTTTTCCTAGGATAAATGTAGATGGTCGTTTCAATGTGTTCTGCAGACACTTACGTCACGGTTACTTAGCTTACTTTATTGTAATTGATTTCATTTCTTTACACTACTTTTTACGCTTCCTGCTTTTTATACTATATCAGAAAGACAAAAGGAAAATAGGATTTCCGAAACATTTTAAGATCCTAAATGAAAAACGATATTTAATAATTTGCTATCTATATTTCTCATGTTGTCTGTCTGTGTGTCTGTCGTGGGCGTTGTTACCTCGCCCAGGCCGCATTTCTCACCCGATTTCGATGCGGTTTTCAACACAAGTTTGCAAATGGCTGCTGTAAGGACATGGCGGAGCCCGATTTTTGAGTTCGGAATCAGGTTCCGAAAAAATCGATAATCGAAAAAATCGATAATCGAAAAAATCGATAATCGAAAAAATTCTGTTTCCAGAAGGAATGATCGCATTTCAACCAAATTTGACACCCTCTTAGAGTCTACCATTAGAAGTGTTGTCCAGAAGTTTCATGACCACGGACCCCTAAACAGCGCGGAAAATCGATAAAACCCAAAACCGATACGCCCAGATTGCGTCTGAACCGCATGTCGGTTTTTAGCGAAAACCAAGCGGATTTATGAAGAGGCCATTGGGAGTCATCATGTGAAGTTTCAACTCTGAGCACCCCCCAAACAGAGTGCAAATCGACAATCGGTCAACCCTTAAAAATGTTTTTTCCGGTTTTTTAAAGCTGATCGTATTGTTTATTTTGTTTAGTTCTTTTTTTTAAAAACAGATTTAATGTTTACTATAGAGCTTAGAAAAAGTTGGCAGTGTGATATAGGCAAGAAGTAAGGCATGTAACAACATCAGCACGGCAAAGGGCACTCCTCTAAAGGCAAGCAAGGGCAAAAATATTTTAAGTCGAGTGACAGCGATTGCTGTATTAGTCGTACTATTTTTGAATCAAGCACAGGCAACGCCGGGCCATGCTGCTAGTAATAATATATTTCTCGTATATCTTTGAAGCTCAGATCACTTGCTGGGACGTCAATGTTAATTAACCTTTTTCTTATATTCTTCAGTAGTTTACTTAATTTCATTTTCTTTTTTTATCCGTTTCCTTCTGGCAGTTTTTCTATCATTTCAACAGGAGAGAAAATCGAAAAAATTATACGATGTCACCAAATAAATAAATATTCATAACATTTTCAAAAATGTATAAAAAAATTAATTCTTCATTTACATCAAGGTGGAATGAATCTCCACAACTCCCTCTCACACACACACACACACACACACACACATATATATATATATATATATATATATATATATATTACATATTTACATTAATTTCTTTTACTTTGAAAAATATTTCTTCTATTGAACTAAATGTGAATAAATACATGAGTCATATGTTTGCATTAATTTCTTTATTGTAAATTCTACACGGTATGTGAGAAAAATATTATAAATTCACTCTATACTATCCCAAACTTAAACTGATAGACTGTACTGGTTGAACTTTCAAGCAATGATTGCGTCCATCAAAAAGGTAATATGACAATGGAAGAATTTTTTATGAGTTAAAAAATTGGTTAATACTAGTAAACAAATATTGAACACTTGTCATTTTAATTTAATTATTACCATTTTTCCATATGTCATATGTGATATATGATATATATTTTATATAGGATATATATTATGTATATATTATATATATGAAATAGTTATTATATATATTATTTGATAAAATATATATAGATATATCATATATATTATATATGTTATATGAGATATGATAATATATATTATATATGATATATAAATGATATGCATATTATGTATATGATACATAAATGATATATATATCATATATATATGATATATATTATATGATACATAAAATTATATATATAATATATATATATGATTCATAAATGATATATATATATGAGATAACAGCAAAATTGTCCAAATCGTCTAACAGCAAAATTGACCAATTGTTAAATGACGATCTGAACCGTTGTATAAAAATAGAAATGACTAAAGATATCTTACTGGAATTCTCCGAGGTTTTTATAACACTATTGGATTCTAGTTTAACAGAAGAGTCGAAACGAAAATGACATGTCCATTATTAATTAATCATATCTAAGTATCGGAAGCTGAAGAAGAATCGTGATATATATTTCTAGGATCATTTTTAAATTTATTTAAGATCATATTCGCCCTTTAACTTTTTAACATTCTGATGTTCTGGAGTAAAAGGTTGCCATAGATGTTTCACGTACGATTGCATTTTCAATTTTTAATAACAATTATTAAAAATTTACGCAAGAAACCGCACGATCATTTATCCTTTGCACATTTTTCTTTTAAAATTAAAATAACATGAACAAACGCTTATTAATTTTATTATTCCTAATCAATTGCTGGATTTCCATATTAGGATTTTTCTAAGGTAGCTAATAACAACGATGATAATATAAACATGAACAATAACATTAATATTTTTATAAAAATCAGATGAACGAAAATTACAAACAAGATGAAACTACAATTACGAACATTATAGTAAAATGCACAACACCAGTAGAGAATAACAACAAAAAATTAGACTAATTATTTATTGAAAATAGTTTGAACAAAGTAACTATAAACAAAATGTTTGTTTTGTTTTTTGTTTTGTTTTGTTTTTTGTTTTGTTTTTTTTTTGTTTTTTCATTTTGTTTGCCTCTGCCAGCCGAAATGGAGAAAAATTACCTCGAACCATCGCCAATGAGACACGCTATGATATGGACTCCATTTGGCGAGGCTAATAAGAATCGAAACGCCATCTCGCTAATCCTCCGAAGGAACGCCATCAAAGAGGGTCAATAACTCCAGGTTTTTTTTTATTTGAAGTAGTAAAAAAAATCTATCAAATATAGAGAATAATATTTAAGTATTTTTTTGATTTTTATCTCTGCGTCCTAACTGCGGACCTGATCAAATTACCGGTCAAAAAACTTATCCGCCCAAGTCGTATCCTAAATCAACAACAAAATTTTTTATTTATAATATATATATATATATATATATATATATATTTATATATATATATATATACAAATATTATATATATGTATATATATATTATACATTGCGTATATATATATATGATCTATATTTATGCAATATATTTGTATATATATTGTATATATATATATATATATATATATATTATTTATATTATTATTATTGTAAATTCAATTTTATATATATATTATATATAATTATATAAATATATGTGTATTTAAAAGTGTGTATTTATATTATTATATATGTATATTTATACATATTTATATTATATATATATATATATATACATATTTATATTACATATTTTGTATAACACATATACATATTTATATACATATTTGTGTAATACATATACATATATATACATATTTATATTACATATTTGTGTACTTATCTATATATTATATATTTATATTATATATATTTTGTATATCTATATTTCACATATATATTTCATATTTATATGTAAAATATATTATACATATCATTATTTTTATTTATATATATATTATATATATCTGATTTCCTAAGCAAATTACCAACAATAATTATCAACACAACTAAGTCTGAAATCAGAAGAATCATCAAAACTATCCTGTAACGTGTAAACAAACAGATTAAAAAACCATCTCGGCCTCATCCAATGGGTCGGCACTACAGAAGGGATTGATTGGTTTGGGGTCCTCAGTAACAAAAATAACTGTATTTTCATCCAATTTGTAGGCTTCTATCCATCCATATCCAAAGACCTTTTGGAAATGGCTTTGTATTTTGCCGAATTTCATTCCGATATGTCTAAGGTTGTAATCGGCATCATCCTAAATTGGAGAAAATCAATAATAATCCACAACCATGAACAATAGATAAAGAACTCGGATGAAATGTTTGATCTATCTATGGGATCGCTGGCTTCTCCTGAGTTATCTGACTTAGACGGACTATTTATTTTGTAAATTCTCACTGCACGTAATGAAATTAGCTTAAATAATATAAGGATTTATAGGGACGATGACCTGATGGTAGTAAATAATTCTACTGGGAGTAAGGTAAACAAGTTGAGGAAATTGATTCATAGAGTGTTTAAATCTTTTTACCTGAAAGTTAAAATTAATTATAACATTAATCAAGTGAATTTCTTAGATGTAACCTTAAACTTAGCCCATAATAATTTTCCAACCTTTCTTGAAAAATAATGCTAACCCCATTTATATAAACCCTAATTCCAATCACCCAGCGTCGGTTATCCCATCATCCGTTGAACGCCGTATCAATCAGCACTCTTCTACTAAAGAAATATTCACACAAAATTGTTTATAGCAAAATCCTCACTGACAGCGGCTACAGATCTTCCGAAATTAAATATATGGAAAATTTTATTTACTCTAGAAACAACAATAGAGGAAGGAAAATAATTTATTATACACCCCACTTCAATAAATTAGTTCGTACCAAATTAGGACACACATTTTTAACTCTAATTAACAAACACTTTCCTACGAATAGTAAATTAAGTCAAATCTTCAACCTAAAAATTAGTTATAGCTGTTCTAGAAATCTAGATAAAATTATTAAATCACACAACAATAGAATACTGAAACTTTATAACGAGAATAAACGCAACCCAAACACAAATTTTAATCTACCCCAGCTATGTAATTGTAGAATCCCCGATCAATGTACATTATCAAACAGGTACCTAATGAAATCTACTGTATATATATGCTTCATTTCATCAAATGAGAATCCCAATGATATTAAATTGTATGTGGGATCCTCTAGAAGACCTTTTAAGGATCGATATTACAATCACATATCCTCTTTTACTAATATAAGCAAACGCAATATGACATCACTTTCTAAATACTTTTGGAAACTGAAGGAGGAAAGCAAAACACCGAAGGTTAAATGGAAAATCCTAAAACAAGCCAGAACTTGCAAATCTCTGAACGAACCTTGTTTTTTATGTTTGCAGGAAAAAATATATTATTAAACTTTTGAACAACAGCCAATTATTAAATCAAAGATTTGAAACCACCGTTTTTGTAGGCATATTAAAGATCTAACATTACAATCTTGCTAAACTTTTAAATCCATAATCCTAAACGTTTAAAATTATAACTCACCTCCTTTGATATACTTTCTACCCTCTTATATACCTTTCTACTAATCTATCTTAGATTATGATTCTTAAAATGTTTTTGCACATATATAATACTAGTAATAGTATCAGATAAATTGATTTACATCCATACTTATTCTACAAGTTATACAGTCCGACAATAGGTCAAAATTTGCTTATAAAAGTTATATTAATATCCCATACTTTTTATATACTTTTCTACTTATATCTTAAATTCTGAACTAAAAATTATTGTAAAAAAAAATAACTTCTGTATTTAACATACTAAGAAAAATTCTCCACCTCTTAATTTACAAAATACATTCATTGACTACAAAACGAGTAGCAATAACTCCAGTCTTAATATACGCAATTCAGCTCTTTGTTTTAAAGTTACCAAAAGCCTTTCGAATTACTACTATAACCATCGTTTAAACTCAGTTCTCCTTCCCCCTTCACCGTCTTACTCTCTCCTATTCCCACCTTTCTCCCCCCCCCCAACAACCTTTACTCTTGGGAGGCTTGAAAATGCTGTACCTAAGCCTTTGGCCGTTGCTGTCGATTTAAAATTTTCGGATCAAGCCATCACCTTAACACCTCAACAATCCTTCACCAAACTGCTATCAACAACCTTTAGTTGTTCGTGCTTTTTGGCTTGGCAATAACTTGTCGAACGCCAATTTAACTTCTTTTTTTTTTTTTTTTTAATCAATCTGATGAAAATCTTGTCATCACCAGTGTCCTTGTTCTCGAAGCAATAAGCGTATTTTTCCGTTTTTATTCACTCAGCATGAATTTCCAATATCCTTGTAACTTCAGTTACAACTCCTATGATTTTCTCAATCCTTCTTGGTGTTATATATCATAAAATTTCCGAATCCTAGTCACAACGTTAATAAATCGCCTTAGTTTCGAGTCCCTCGTCGCCACTGTTATAACACACTTCTTGGAAGACATAATACAAGTCATGCTTTGTCTAATCGCCATGATGCCCGTATTAAGTAATCTAAAAACTGGCACCTAACGGCTTCTTTTTTCTCTAACCTCTGAACTAGAGCTCTTTATTTATAGTTATTAGGGAGAACCTTCCCTCTGAATTTGAATGGTATGACCAACGTTTGTGTGTGTGTGTGTGTGTGTGTGTGTGTGTGTGTGTGTGTGTGTGTGTGTGTGAGAGAGAGTCAGCCACTTGAGATTTATAGACTTGGGCTCGCCGAGGAGGGTGTAAAAATTGGACCTACCTATCAGCTACCTGACAACTGTACACCTAGCGTAAATGAAACTTTTAGTCGTGGCCGGCTGACCAATACCAATCGTTGTTATGTCATGAGCTGAATTTTTGATATGCATGTGTCAATGTAGAATGTTCGATCTATTAAATTATATTGAAAAATGTTTTCTCTTTGTAAAATAAATGCTATATTCGCCGCTCGCTTAAAGATGCGTTTATCTACGAGAAGATTTCGATAAGATTTTGTCCGACTAAGAAAAATTTAAATTTAGGTAATTTGGTCAGGTTTAGTGAAGTGGGCCGAATTTTACATCCCTTCTCGTATATACTATTGATAAGTAAGTGTGATTATATGCTTGTGTGCATTATCTGATAGATTGATATGATATGATTATATCTAGACTTTGAATCAATGTGTGTATGAAATGTGTACTTGATTTACGATAAATTTGTTTTTGTCCTGATTTATGCATTTTTATGTTTCAAAAGGTTTCAGCTGTTGTGTATGTGTGTAGGCGTACATACGTAATTGGAAGTCGGTAAAAAATCTCATTGCTAATGTCTTATAATGCCACGACTAAAAGAAAAGCCTCCTCTCGAATGAACTTAAGGAGAAGATGTTTTAAAGCAAGAGTAATAAATAAAACAACGACTAGCACAGTTACAAAAGTAAAACATCAGAAAGTGAAAGTAAATAGCTTTGGGGATAAAGGAAAATGAAAATAAGTTTGAAAAAAAAAATCCTTTTCTTAAAAGGAAAAAAGCAAAATTATTTTACATTTGCTCAACTGAAAAATGTTTCAAATTTCTTTGTTATACACGAAACCTGGGGTTTCTACGCGCACTTGATTAATAATCAAAGTGTTTTCGTATCCCGAACGATATTAAATATTTCAGGTAGGGTAATGATATTCCGATAGTAATTTATATTTTAGAGTATCGTAAATGTAACTTCCATATTTTCTTCCTGTCTATTGGCTTTCCGGTAAATGTACATGCTTGTTAAATCTCTACGCATACACACACTAAATAAGAAAATGACCACGAAATATTTTTTTATTCATGGGAAAATAATAACGTCATTTGAGAGATAGAAAGATAAATGTTGGATTTTTTCTATGAGAAATTTTCTTATTATGTTTATGACGCTCGGGCCAACATGCTTATTTTGTTTATTGCACCCACAATTCCAATTTAGATGTTATCTGGTCGAGTAAAGATCCCATCTGGTTAGATAGTTCACTTTGTAATTCCTGTTTCATCCAGAGTTATAATGGATTCTTTGCCACAGTAGAGAGTTTCCTGTTCTTTCTGCAACCATTTGTGCCCTTCTGGAATGGATTGATGTACAGATAGTTAAATCGGCTGAAATTAGCTATAGAGGAATGTGAGAAGAAGATCTGATGGGCGTTGCAACAGCAGAAACGCTGTAAGATAGTAAGTTATGCGACTTCATAAAAGTTACGACCATTACAATCGAATCTTTTCTCGAGTAGAACTCGTATACGAGTTTTCTTTTTCATTAGCTCGTGTTGGTGCAACCACTTGTAATAACCTTATGCGTGTACTTTGGAATCATGATTAAAATGATAAGATTCAAACTCAAAAATACAAGATAATAAAAGGAAAGCTTAGATAGATCGATAGATGGATGGATAGAAACTTAGATACATAGACAGCTAGATGCAAGGAAGCACAGATAGATAAAAGGACGCTTAGATAAATAGAAGGAAGAGTAAAGAGAAGGAAGATTAGACAGATTGATTGAGAGATATAAGGTTAGATAGATTGAATCTTGGAAAAAATACTAGATAGATCCGTAGATAGATAGAAGGAAACATAGACAGATCGATAGAAATAAGGTCAGATAGATAAATAGAAGAAAGGATGTACAAAAAAATAGACAGAAGGAAACTCAACGTAAAAGGGCGCTTAAATAAATAGATATAAGACAGCTCAGATAGATAGAAGGAAGCATAGATAGAAGCAATTTGGACAGATAGATATAAGAAAGCTTAGATAGATGCTCATATAGAAGGAAATTCAGAAAGATTATATATATATATATATATATATATATATATATAATTTTTCTTCTTTTTATCTACTTATGCTTCCTAGATAAATAGATAGAGTGAAGGAAGCTCACAGAGATATTTAGATAGTTAAAAAGAACCATAGAATCACAGATAGATAAATTGATATATTGATAGAAGGATGTTTACATAGATAGAAGGACGCTGAGATAGATAGAAAAATAGATAGATAGATGGAGAGATAAAAGCGTAGATGGCTAAACACAAGCTTAGATAGAAGGGATCTTCGATAGATAAAAGCTTAGATGCATAGAAGCTTAGAAAATAAGATAGATAAACGTTTAGATAGATTGATAGATATATTGAAGTAATCTTAGTAGGACTTTTGAATAGATAGATATATAGAAGGAAATTTGGGTAAATAGATGTGTATACAGATAGATTGGAAGATAGTTACGAGGACGTATAGATAGATAGATATAAGGACGTTTGTTTACATAGAAGGTCGTTTGTTTAGATAGAAGGAAACTCAGATTTACAGAAAGAAGCTTAGATAGAATAAAGCAAGCTTATAAAGAAGAATAAATAAATAGATATAGGGTAGCTTAAATAGTAGGGAGCATAGATATATAGATAAAATGAAGTTTTGATAGGAGAAAGCGCAGATACATAGAAAGACGTTTGGGTAAATAGAATGTTTTAGATAGATAGAAAGACGTTTGGGTAAATAGAAGAATGTTTTAGATAGATAGAAAGATAGATAGAT
>CAHIKZ030004579.1:0-20000 GCA_903632075.3 Acanthosepion pharaonis | reverse complement strand
AAACGGAAAAATTGATAACATAATCCACCATGAATGAATCTAAAGACATAGAGAAATGTGGTATCCAAAAAAATCACGCCACTTATAAAGTGTGTCTAAAAAAGTAATATGGCCTTAGTCCCCTTCAAAATACTCCCTTAGACTATATAAGCCCAGCGTCCTTTCAGGACGTGGACGATCATAGCTCTACACAACTTCCGATCCTTCATAGATCTAAACAATGTATGTCTCCTTAATATTCCACCTATTCCTATTCTGTCATCCATTTACATAAGCACGTTACATAAATGAATCAGTGTTACCCTCAGCCCCCTCTTGTAGTATTCCCTGAATGTCAAATGTTCCAAACCCTCTTTCTTCATTTAGCCCACAAATGTCAACTGTCTTTCTATTTAGAATAATATACGTGTCTCTTTTTTTTCCATTCTTCTTAAAATTTCCTGGTTGCAAACATGTTTTTGTTTTTTGCTTTTTTTTTTTTTTTTTTGTATTCTCGGGATCCTTTCACATTTCCTGTGTCTTTAATCTCCTCTTCCTCCGTGAGGAAATTTTCTAGCATTAACTGCTATACTGAAAGATCGACATGATTCTTTTGTTTGTTTCTAACAAATTTTCCTGTCATCTGCGTATATTAAGGATATAGATATTCAGAACGGGTAGATACTTTCTGGGTAATCCACAAAATTTTCGAATACTTATATTGCTAATTGCTGACATTCTTTAAATACTGCCAAGGCGAGTTCAATCTTTTCGATTGTTAGGGATTCACTTTCAACGTATTCTCTGTCAAGTCCGAAACATCGGCACCAAAACTATTATCAGGTTCTCTCTCATTGAATCCCCCAGAATCATTCTTAATCCTTCCGTGTGTGAAAAATGCCCAATTTTTAAACAAAACTTAATGCCTATTCTTATTGAACCGCTATACGTACATTACTCATCCCATCCGATTCCCGAATGAATAATATAAAGAGTTTCTGCTCACGCATGTACAGAAAGGTTCCCTATGATTGGATGCTAAATTACTTAAAGTTCACACAACCGGTTCCCAAGACATTGAATATTGTGGGATAAACCCTGGATAAATATGTTATGGGTGTCATCTCAGGGGATATCGTTAAAACACTGGCATTAGTATAAATCTATCTAAATTCGGTGGGGGAACTTTCGCGTTTGGATATAATCGAACAATGAAAAAAGGAGAAATAGATTCGTATCACACATTTAACAGTCAGTCCATATGACTTCACTCTCTGATATCTAATTGTCACGTGACCGTTCTTTTTTTAATATTTATTCTTTTATTCGTGTCTATCATCGAAGGCCTAAGTTGAAAAAATAAATAACTCTATCACATGTGGCTCTTTGACTAATACGTTTACAAATACTTTCAAGACATATGTTTATAGTAAAATTTTAGTGTCTCCTTAGAAAATATATACCTCGCACAACACTCACTAAACGAAATGAATCTGCTGTCACATATCACCTCAGTACCCATGAATCTATTGATGATTTCGCTGGAAGAAGTTAAATACTCTATGACGTTTGATGATAGTTAAGTTAAACGCCAAGCATTTAAAACAGTTGAAATATGGGCGCCTTGAGTCTGGTTGACCATTACTACTTAGTAGGGAGTTCCTACCTCACTGGATGCTCTCCTTGTGCAAAACAGAGCTAAGCTTAGTAAATTACAACAGTGTCGAGACATACAAACTGCAGTGATAATTAAGGCATAATAATTTTTACAAGTTAGAAATTCGATTTGACAAGAATACGAAGGTAAGTATTTTTAGATGGAGGTCTGATAATGTTTGCTCTTTGGACCGATGACTAAGAAAAACGTAAAATATATATTATGACTTTCATGCTACCAATGTCCAAAACAAATTACGATTAAAATGTCTTTTAACAGGAATGGCAGTGTTCCTTTAGAATTCACGTTAAGAAGTTCATGTTTGCAGTTCTGTAGACGCACTTCAGATATTCGTGTATATTAGGCGTAGAAAGTGAAACTGACTTGACGAGTTCAAAAGCCGGCTAAGTTTGCCGCGTTCACTACCCCGCACTTAATAATGGTGTGAATCTCTTTCTTTCCACCCGACCCCGATCTAGGAATTAAATAGAATGGCAGACTATGCTCTTTAACGTTGGTTCGCAAACATTTAAGAAGATGGTTGACTCGGCATTCAAAACCGGACAGGTGTAGTGATGGTAACTTATTTGGTACGGAAACCACAATTTCAACACATTGCCAAGTAAAGTTGTGGACCTGTGTTCCACAGAGAAGCCTAATGTTAGTAAAGAGAAGGAAACGGACTTTAACAATTTTAACCTGTCTTTCTGTATTTCACGAATAAGATGAAAAAAATCCTCCCCTTAACTTATACTTACAAATTTTGGAAACCAAAATAAAATCTATCTTTGTCATCTGTAATATCCGATTGTTTGCACTTCATTTTAACTCGATCAAGATACACAGCTTCGCTGAAGTCATTAAAATACAGTGTATTGAACGTGTACTTATTCGTTAAGGGATAAGCCTCTGTTTAAATTGTTAATCTTATATGTGCGCGTAGCGTAATGCTTATCGATACGGAAAATAAAATCAGCGATCGTAGTTCAAATTCGAGAATCGCCTGTTGTATTCACTTATTAATAGAGCCTTAGGGAGGACGATGAATCCATCTCTTCTTCAATGGGTTAAATATCAGGGTAGATTAAATCTTGTAGTCTTGGCTGGCAGCCAGAGAGGGAAAATCCAAACTGTAAAGTAGACAGTAACAAAGTAAACCGTTACCTTTCCCAAGAAATCAGGTAAATTTGCATATATTGAAGAAAAGGAAGCTGTGGAGGACAAGTTCAGCTACATCCAATAGGGAAATGAAATTTAAGAATGATATATTTATTCCACTATTACTAATATTGGTACAGAAGAACATATAAAGAAGCTTAGTCGGATATGGTCAAATTTTTATTTGTTACTTATATATAAGTAATAAACACGATGAAATGCATGTTTATAGCAGAAACCTATTTTATTGGTCGGCTTGTTTTAAATCTTTTATTTACAGTTTATTCGCTTTGTCGTTTGTATCCGGATGTCTGACATTTCACTAGCAACAATATGGCGGTTCCTTCAATCTTTGCTTGATTGTTTTTCCTGTCTGTTTCCTCTTCAGCTTTTGTTTCTGTTTTTGGCTTTTTGACATTTACATCGCCTTTCACTTTTTCAATCTTTTCAAATCAGTTTTATTATTTCTAATGTAAATGTTGAAATCTTAACATGATACTTTTGTACATAGACGCTTCTGTTCTAGACTTTCTAGAGTAAAGCAAATAACGGAAAAATACATTCGCAACTACTTATTCAAACTCATATAAATGTTAACAACCCGTTAAATATATATATATATATATATATATATATATATATACAATTACATACATACTTACAAACATAGATACATACATAGAAATATAGATAGGTACACAGATACATACATGCATACATATATAGAAATATAGATAGATACATACATAGCAAAATAGTTAGAAACATACATAAATAGAAAGAGACATATATACATAGAAAGGTAGATTGATAGATGCATACATTGAAAAGTAAATAGATACACAGAAATATAGATATACACATCCATAGATAGATACATACATATATACATACATAGATTGTGGTCGCAGAAATCAACATGCAATGTTAATTTCTATGTCCGTACTCCCTACACGATCTTTATGAGTAAATGTACTCAGATTTGACGAAATCTCATACAACTTCATTCCTAACGCCAGTGTGATTTATGCAAACCAAAAATAAAATAAAAAAGGGAAACAAAATTTAACAAAAATATTTACGAAATACGTTATTTTTATACAGTATTCAAGAATTCAACTAATTCTAAGAAAAAAACGTGTGTAGATGCACAGCTCAACCGATGTCAATCGGTTTCCCTCTACTTTAGTTTTAAATATAATAGAATAAATAAAAAATAAAAGACAAAATCAATGAACCCAAATAAAGTAAATAATAAATAAATTAACAAACCATTATGACGAAAATATTAGTTTGACTATAAAAATCAAACTAAAATCAGACGAAAAACATAGCTATAACCGTTATATAACGATGACAAAATACTATGTTACTTAAAAATCGAAAACCGAAAAGAGTAAATAAAAATATATAGTATAATAAATAAATAATAATAAAACAAGTAAAATAAATTAATCCAATTAAATAAAAAACTAACAAACCGATCCCGATAAATTAACCGCTAGAAAAAACAAATAAAGATAATCAATCCAAATAAATAAATGAAAGTAATAAACAAATTAAAAACTGTTCCCCGCCAAAATAATAGAATAAACTACAACAATCAACCCAAAATTAAATAAACAGCTTTAATTATCTTCCTAAACCAAAGCAAAACTATTAAATAAGCGATATAAACAAATTGTTACTACGTTAATAAAAACACCGATTAAAATAAAAATAAGATAATTATATAAGATAAGAAGTAAAAATAAAAAAATAAAAATAAAAAATAAATAAAAAAAAAAAAAATTTAACCCAAATAAATAAATAAATAAACAAATAAACGACTTCCGGTAAAATAACCCTTAAAATAGACTACCCACAATGCACAACTGACCCGTATATATAAATAGCTGAGAAAAAAAAAACAACACTCGTTGTCTAACGATTGCGTCTAGCATGAAACAGACTGTCGCCTCTAAAACAAGATCAATGTTCACTGTTATATTTACAAACGCTCTATCTCTGATATTGATATATTATCCCATAAATATAGCGCATATAAGATATATTTCCCTATATTATATATATATATATATATATATTTTGAAACGATACACATACACACACACACACACACACACACACACATTCATTTACATACATTGTTCTATATATATATATATATATATATATATATATATAGATATATATATATATATATATATCCACATAAAACAGTTTTATGTATTATTTTTTTATGTCTTAATTTATTTTAGGGAAGGGAAAACGTTTTGTTTTGAAATAAAGCGGCTCATAGAACTCAATTCTTTACCTACTAATGAATATTCAGGAAATTTCCGCTGATATTATAAAACCACCTCTTACCCCAGTAAGCTCAACCCTATTCATAGTCACCCGAAAACATCATTTGATAAAATCTGTTAACATCATTTAACAATAAAAAAAGGATAAAACCTAAAAGTTCAAATTAATGATTTTTAGTAAATTTTAATTTGCCTTTTGTTTTTTTAAAATTGAAAAAAATTTCAACGTTAATCTACTATGAAATGATGGTCCTAATCGCAACCCGATGATTTAACATATAAACGTTTATATTGAGATTCCGCCATTGATATATTTCCAAATATTAAGGAATACAGCTTGGTTTTTGTCTAAATCACCTTTCCCAAAAGAATTAATTTTTCCCAGTTTCAAACCTACAAAACTGTATCAAGAAATTTAAAAAAAAATTTTGAATTCTTCAAACAAAATAAAAACAATAAAAATCCGTGAAATAGAAAAATATATTAAATTTCATTTTGAAAATAATCCATACAATAAATTATTTTCTATATTCTTCCAGTTTAAAGGACATTTTGTTTTATTATTTATAGTTAGGCTTTAATTATTAAATAATTTCGTTTTTTTCGTTTTGTAAATGTGAACCCCTGCCGTGTGACTGCCAAATTTCTAAAAAACAGTTTTCCTATTGTTTTTTTCGATTATAAAAATTAAATTTTAATATATTCATTTTGATATGTTTTGCTGTATTCATTCTTATTCAATTCTGTTATCAGCTGGTTAAACAACTTTTTTTCTATAGAATGTATGTGAAAATTTTATATTTTGTTTATTATATTCGTTGTTATTAAATTAATGTAAATATACAAAATTAACGTGTATAATAATTACTAAATGGAGAATAATTTTTTTTATAGCTAAATGTCCAGTCGAACGTTTTTCCGACAAATTTGAAGTGTTAGACGTCTTGATGATGTTGTGGTCGTTCAAACCAACATTAATACTTACTTTTTTTTTAAGTTGCAATGGCCCAAAGGTAAATAAACTAATATATAATGTTTTTTTTTGTTTTTGTTTTTTTCAAATAAATATTATCGGAGTTAGATTTTCGTATGATTAATTGGTTGTTATTAAAATTAGTATTAAAAATATAATTAAAATTATTCTTTTTGATGGTAAACTTGATATTTTTTATTTCTTTTGAGATATTTTAGGACGTTTTCAACTTCAGCATATTTATAATGCATTTGAATACATTATAGTATATATATATATTTATATATTATTTATATAAATATTATGTTCTTTTTTGATTTATGTTCATATTTATGTAATGGCTCGACTAATTTGTTTTATCAACGATGTAATTAGGGAAAACATTAGGAATCAATTCTTTATTTAATGTTTTTAATTCAAAAAGAAAAAAAAAAATCATCTTGATGAATTTCATCTTAACATCAAAACTGATTAACACTACAAATTATCATCTTATAAAATAAGGGCTGACTTGTCTATTTTTCAATGAAATATGTTTTAATGAAGATATGTGCCTAAAATACACACACAATTTCTTATAAATTTTTTCACACACACAAATAATAAATACATACACACAACATTTATATATATATATATATATATATATATTATAAATTAATTGATTTAAAATGTGTTTTTCGCTAAATTTCTAACCATGTTTCAAAAAATAGAAGCTAAAAGCTCTGAATTTAATTTTATAATTATGATTATGACATTAGTTCCATTTCATCCTCAGACGAATTTAATTTATGATGTGTAAAACTGTTCAAATGTTTTATAGTTCCGAGCGCTTTGTATATGCCTTTATCCAGGTTGATGAAGTTATTATATTTGTTATTTCACTAGTATGTTTCTAATGGAGTCTGGTAAGTTTGTGTGTGTGTTTAAATGGGTTCTAAAAAGCTATGAGTCAGATAGGTGTAACGTTTCCGTCTACCAGGCATGTAAATGTAACCGATGCAATTATTTATGAGTCTGGTTTGATCAAAAACACAGTTCCTTAAGGGGCATTTGAACTTATAGATAATGTTCGTTTTTTTGTAATTTTGATTGAACTGGTGTGTTGTTATTTTTAAACTATAATCGTTAGCTGTCTTAAATTTTTATAATAGATAATTAATTTGATTTTTTTTCTTTTCAGGTCCAATTTGGGGTAGTGCATTTTTTTATATGTAAACAATGTGCGTTTGGTTTTTTGTAATAAAGGTTTATTAATTTTTGATTGTGTGTTCAAAATCGTTATTATTTATTTTGAGGAGAAATAAAAATTTGGTGGTCTATAAAGATGAATTAACAATAGATTAGTATTTGTTTTAAAATTATTAAGTTCTTTGAGGAAATATAGTCGAGAGGATGAATTCTTAGTGTGCTCTTTTAGGAAGTTTTTCTTACTGCTATTTTTTTACCTGAAAGGCATGCATTAAATTTTAAAGTTAAAGAGGCAAGATTTTTTGCTAGTGGCTTTTTTTGTATAATGAGGTATAAAAAGATTATTAGTATTCTACGAGAACATCTAAGAATGGGAGTTTGTTTTTTTAATAATTTCAGGTAAGTTAGGGAAGAATTTTTTCTCAAATGTGGTCTTCCCTGTATCTATTTCTTTAATGTTATTTACAAAATAAAATATCATCTACCTTTATGATATATTTTCGGTTTACCAATTTGTGTAAATATCGTATTTTCTACAATCAATATGTAATAGTTGGAAAAGCATTGGCAAAAAATTTCCCATGATATCAACATTAGTTTGGGTGTAGATGGTGCGATTATGGTCATAAATCGAACTTTGGTTGTGCATCGTGTAGTAATTTTTTTAGGATGTATGGTTTGATTGATGGCGGAGGGATATATTATTAGTATATAAAATTAAAAATAATGTCGATGGTTTGAATCCGTTAAGGTGATGTTTGTAAATAAACAGACGTTAAGGATGCTATTATACCTTGGTTTGGTTTAGTAATTTTTAAAATTTGAGGAATTCATGGGTGGATGTGATGAAAATAATGACAAAATATGGATCCATTTTGATTTTACATGTGCTTGAAGCAAAATATTTAAATTACCCTATCAATACCATAAAATTCCATTATAACAGATTTAAAAAAAACATTTTTCAAAAAAACCAGACTTTAAGAATAAAACATACTAATTTTAAAACACAAATATAATATCTTCATCCACTGGTTAAAAAATTATTAAAAAAATAATGGAAGCCTTAATAATAAAAAATCTCAAATTAATTCTTACGCCTGGAATTTTAACTCCAGAACAAGGCCATCAATGTTCACCGTATTCGAAAATATAAAACATCTCTACAACATCATCTAAAACATACATATTCATTTCATAATGTCAATTAAGCGAAAAATTGAATCATCCTAGATAATGGCTATTGGTATAAAACTTGATAGCGATCTTGACTAAAACATTTGATGTTTTATCACAATATATGTCCAGAAAAGAATTGAAATAACATATTCAATTTTAATAAAAAAGCAACTTTATTATACTGTTTGACTGTTCGTTTTCCTGAAATTTGCATAAACGAAGGATTGATCTTATATATATATATATATATATATATATATATATATATATATATATATATATGTGTGTGTGCGATGCGATAGATAAATTGTCGTCTAAATTACACAAAAAATAAAATAATAACTGACATCTCATTTTAACAATATTTACCAAAAATTACCCAAAACTATCTTGAAATACTAAAGTGTAAATGTATTCAATAAAATCAACATTGGCTTCAAACACGACCATCAGACCACTTCGGAATCTCCTGCAACTCTTATGGACAGTCTCTTAAGTTTAAGTTGGTGAATACTGCTATAAACCTTAACTTCAGTTTATCTTTGGTGTTATTTTTTTTTTTTTGGTTTTGCTCAACTGCGTTCCATAAAACATAGCAATCTCTCAGGGTTGCTGCTATGGAGTTAGGTGTCCAGATCTAAAGAGGTGGTTGCAGAAATTGTCTGAAATTGTCTGACAGTCAACGACAGCCAAGACTGGGTGCAGAATCCTGTTGCCAGACATAGGGTCTTCCAGCAGCCACCCTCTTGACAGAGCTACATTACCCATTCAAAGCACGATGTAGGCCTACGTGTTGAGTCAGATGCCCTTTCGGAAGATGAATGGAGGCATAACGTCGTGATCACACTAAACACCTTCGTAATCACTATAAGATTCATTCAACTCTTTCCGAATACTCTGCACTGTCCTTAGATTGGCATCTAAACACTCTGAAATGTTTGTATTGGAGCTTGCGGCACGAATGCCAAGCTATAAAGCATGCCGGTTCCAAATTTCTGGCCAAGTGAATTGCGACATGGTCCTATTTTTCTCACTGACGGTTCTCAACTGACCCTACTCTACTGTGTGGTCGACAAAAAAGCAAAAATAAACAACGCGCATGCTCGTAATTAAAAATATAAAATGGCGACACTTTACTCATCGCACCCTCTCTCTCTCTTTTTATATATATATATATATATATATATATATATATATATGTTTGCTTGTCTTTTGCCATACTTTACGTAGATACATATAGCTTTATATTTAACACCTGATATAAGATGAACTCTTATGCAAGTTTTGTATATGATGATCTCATAGAAATAAACTTCTGAAAATAATCTTTTTTGAAATTGTGGAGCACTGAGGTTTTATAATTATAAATATCAAATATACACTGATTTTAATCATTTCACCCAAAAGAAAAGATAAAAGACACTATTGATTATTTTATGGGGTTATTGAAAGTGAAAGAATCTGAGAGACAAAAACATTATTAAGGAGAGGGGGCCGCTAAAAGAACAGGAAATATGGAGGCAGAAGATGACGATTGACATTGCACTTAAATTTTTGAAGATAAAATTTGACTGGAAAGGAAGACACCAGAAGAGAGCTCCACAAGCGAGAAAACAAGACATTGCCGACAATCTAGTACTGCGCTTAAATTCATAAAGAATAACAAAACTGCCCTCTATTAATCACCACAGATATTATATATATAATCCCCCCATTAGAATGTCTGACGCTCAACTTCCCGAGAGCATAAAATCTCATGGTCTGTTCGGTCTTTAAAAATTTGACTGCTGACCTGATATGGAACAAATACATTTAAAAAATCAATTGTATTCGTCCACCGCAAGGAAAGTTGGTGGCCCTGTTTTGGCATCTCGTCTACAGTCGTTCTCTCACAGACGCACCGTCGCCTCTCTCTGTTCAAATGTAATGTCAATCGACATCTCCAGTTGCCTTGATCTATCTACCATCCTTCTCCTCATCCTTTCCTATATCATTCCTATCTGCTCTCGCTCCAAATCCTCTATAACCCCTTGCGTGCTAGTGGCTTCCCGCCTTGATAGGGGTGAAATGCTTTAAAAAAAAAAAAAAAGTAGCGAAATTTCAATGGAACAACTAGCATGAAAATATTCATAGAAAGGTACTGGAACGCTAGATTACGACGCTGAATAATTACTGAATTCATGATGTCAAATGACGATCGATAACTTTACAATTTTTATCAAGAATCTCTAAATGCATAGCAGAAGCCAAAGACTAGATGTGACAACACTATTCAATACATGAACGAATGGTAGACTTATAAACGTGTAACATAGATTCTGACGAGAAAAATGTTCTTATGAAAATTAATCTTTTGAATGTAATTTATTTAGATTGGAATATGGATCACTGACTCATTAATTCAATTTTCTTGCAGCAGAGTTAACATCTGATTCAATATCATCATTTCACTTCACATCAGTGAACAACGGTTCCAAAAGTCAGGAGATACCAGTATGTAAAGGTAATGGTATGTAGAGCCACTGTCCCATCACATCATGGAAATAACCAGAACTATATCAGTTATGCTAGAATATCTTGTGTAACATATGCTGCTCATGGCAAGATGACGTGAATTGAAGGATTTCGAAGGGGATATGATAGCGGGTGCTAGATTAATGAGACTTTAGATTACTGAAATTATGGTGACATTGGAAATTTGTCGATCTACGATATCACGGAAGTGCCGTGAATGGCTGATTGGAGGTATTACGCCCATGATGTGGGCAGTGCAGTGAACGACAACAGGTCCTTAATGATCGTGACCAGAATTGTTGGCTAGAATTGTCTGCATTAACAGAAAAGCGACACTGACTCAAATGACATTCACATTCAATACAGGAGATAAAAGACATTTATATCCAGCAGGTCATGTCCGTCTTTGTTGGCTTCTATGGAATATGGGAGCAGATGACTCACCAGGCATGGGATCGTGACGTCGATAATTTGGTACAGAAAATAACTGATGTAAGTTATTACATTCTGTTTTGCGTAAAGCGCAAATCTCTGACCACGGGTCTTTAATGATCGTAACCGCCATAGGTGTCTGGCTAGAATTTTTGCAGTAACAGACAAGCAACACTAACTCAAATCGCATCCTCATTCAGTTTAAGAGGCACCAGACGCATAATTCGCAATTTTAGATTCCACTGGATATGGAAGCAGAGGATCAATCACGGGGCCCCTGTTAACCTCAAGACACCGTTACAACGCCTTACCTGAACTTGTGAATTAGAACTTGAAAGATAATGCTGCGTCGTCCAAATAGTCACAGTTACATTTTTCACGTTGAGGCTAGGATTCGGGTGGGCCACTGAACCCATGAGACCATAGATCCTAATTGTCAACAAGTCAGTGTACAGGCAGGTGGTACTTCCAATATGGTGTTCACTTGACATTTGTTGGGTCCGCCTAAACACAATCAATGACCAACCAGCTACTTTGAATTGTTTCGTAACTATTTACACTGATTTATGGACCGGGTCATCAGGCCCTAGCTGCTCAGAATTGATTTGAGGAACATTCTGGAAACTTCCCATGAATGGTGTGGTTACCACGTTCGCCCAACATGAACATGAACCCAGTCGAGCATTCATAGGATGGGGTGGAAATGTATAGTCGCACGCAAGATTCAGCATCTCCAGATATCATGGACCTGTGGTCATCTTTCGAGAAGACATGGCTAAATATCTCTCTAGGGGTCTTCCGACTACTTATGCAATCGGTGCCATGTCGCCTGGCTAGATGGGGGTTTCTAGACGATACTAAGTAATTACCCATGACTTCTTGTACGTCAGGTTATATACATTTAAAGATGATAGCAAAATAATAGCAATAATACAGACTATATCTAAAATGATATAACATACAAGTAACCTAAAGAAATATATTGAAAACCTATAATCGTAGGTACTTGGTTGCAGAAAGATAATATTTGACGAAAGAAGTGGGGTCATTATTACGGTCCAGAGAGAGAGTCTATCTAAATACAATCTTAAGAAAAAACACAAAATTAATGAAATAAAAAAACAGACGAACAATGAAGTCTAAATTTAAAGGTTTAAGTACTCTCGAATATCAATAGTCTGTAAGCATTTTTAGAAATATAAATCCGAAACAGCATTTATTCTAAAGTTTAAAATAGACGGGCATGCTAGACTATTAACATTTGAATTATTTCCAACCAACCCATTGTTATTGCATACATATCGTTTATTTTATTTTTCGCTTCCTTTAAATATGTCCGTTTATTAGCACTTCCGGTCCGTCGCAATAAATTTGATTCTTTTTTTTTTGTAACCAATTTTTGAATTGATTATTGAAACATCCATTGTTTGATAATCAAAAGTGATTATTTTCCTGATGATCTCCAGGTGAAGATCGGAATATATGAAAACGTAACTTTCATCAATGCAGGATCATGAAGTCCTGGGTATGACGATACACTACATCCGACAGCAAGGCCTCTGATCGGGAGATGAAGGTTTTGAGAAGCGTGTAACCACATCCTACTGTTGTTCTCAGATCCACCTTGACCCGGGGTAGTAATACCTGTTAGGGTCCCAGATATGGGCAAATAGTGACACCCAAAACAAAAACATCATGTAAGTATAAAAATACACTTTAATAGTGTTATAGTGGAACACACCTATTCTATAGTTAATAGACTCTCACACCTATGCTAAGGAGCAGTAGTAAGAGTAACGAATCAGCCAGTGAGTCTGTGTCGGACGACAGTTAGTCGAATACTAAAGTATCAGCGACCACAACTAGATTACTCTGCGTTATACCTATTATATCAAGTTCCTAACGTTTTGTACGTCGAACCTATTTTAGGACCGACTTAGTACAAATACAAGCCTCCACTGTGAAACCACTCCACAACAAATAGTAAAAATACCATCAATACATTTTTATATAAAAACACCGAAAAGGCATAATCAGCAATACATTTTATCTGTACTTGAAGGCATACAATTGCATTCAAAATATTTAGTTGAAGCCATAAAATTATGTTCGAAATATTTAGATTTCGGCATTAAATAACCCATAGAGGTGTTGATATGCCGTTAAACATAATCAAACATTAAAAAAATCAGAATCATGTACAGACAAATATCACTCGCTTATGATATTCCTTGTTTATGCCACCTTTACTCGTATGCCTATATATGTTTTCAAATGCTGGAATCAAGTTACTATTATCCAAATCCTGACCTTTTGACACGTGACCTTACACTGTCAATGATAGTCTGTGGTTCGTTACCTATTTTAGTTCCTTGTCACTTGTGTCTCTGAGGCACAGTTTCGCCAGTCAATACCTTATCTCTCCGGAAAAAAAGAAGGTAGTAGAAAATGCTATCACTATTCATGAATCAAAATTGGCATGTGTTCACGTATTTCAAAAACTGCTCGGTTATATAGGTTAAGGTTTATGATATAAAACATCTTGATTATATTAATCGAGTCTGCGCAACACAGTCTCGGACGATAAATCGCTTGACTGGATGGCTGGTTGGCATGATCACTTGTCAGATACACGATTGGTCGGTCCTACGGGAAATTTAAAGGTCATTTACTTTCGTAGAGATTTTGGCTTTCACACTCCTATTGTTTATGGATCGCTGTACGCAAAGAATATCAATAACATTGGCAAGCTGAGTTCACTTCCAAATCTGGTTTAATGGATCAGATCAATATGTCAACATAAGTCGAAATAAAGATACTGTTCTTGGTTTCTTAGTTAATGGATACGTGTCCTCCGCCATGATGAAAACCGAAGACGACGTCAATCGAGATTTTACGCGCTAAAGGCGACAAATAGAAGATTGATGTTTTAAAGAAAAAGTTGAATTCCATATATATTTTTCATTTATTGCTTGATGATTTATATGTTGGCAATATTTTTTTTTACTTTTCTATTCCTTATCCGATCTTGAAATTTCAAGAATAGAAAATAAACTGAAATATCAAATATACAAAAAATATATTATATAAGTTATAAAGTCCAAATTAAATTTCTTACCGTTTAACCTTCCAGAGTCTCTTATCAGGAGCAATGACTATTTGAACAATCGATAATTTAATAAATCTATGCATTCCCCAAGGGGAAAAAAGCGACACGTCGTTTTTTTTTTCTTTTTAATTTTTACTATTTCACAGTCGCTACTGAACATAACTTTTTGAGTCAACATAATCATTGCAGTTCCACGTTTTGGTTTGGTTTGGCTTATTTTGTTTTACAGCATATCAACCTCAATGGGTTATTTAATACCTACAAGATTTTTAGGATAGGTTCGTATGAATAGAATATGTATTCAGTTTGAAGTTCAGGTTTCATTGAAGCATATTTGTAAAGAGGGTTTTGTAAATATGTATTGCTAGTAATATTTACTTTGTCGCTTTATTCCCCTCCTCACATACGACAATTTGTACATATGGGGACTATTTAGGATTTTTATTGAGACAATGAGGTATTATGGTGGATTTAGTAAGAAAGGTTAGTAAGAATGTGTTGTTTTGGTGTTAGGAATATTGTTTGTATGCTTGCGTCAGTGCTTGTGGCTAGATAAGTTTAAATTAAGACAGATGAAGACCGTCCTTTTCCCTATCCCCCTTTTTTAGGCCCTGTGCCACATTTTCTGTAATCTTACAGAAATATATATTGTAATATTTAAAAAAATGAATTGCTGGTAATTTTACTATAAAAATCTATTTTTTATACTTTCATAGTGTTTTGACTTCACTTTGGGTTAACTATTTTTCTTATAGCTGGTATCGTAAAAGTTGCCAACACCCAGGGTCAGGGTGGAATTGGGAACAACAGCAATCAAGAGATGGTTTCACGCTCCTCAAAACCAGATGCCTTACTGTTGGATGTAGTTTATCGTCATACCCAGGACGGATACGTCATGGATATAGAATAGAGTATGAATCCCAAAAATGCACAACTTAAGTTGGACAAAAGAGCAAAAATGTTTTTGTTTTTTTTTCTTTTAATCATTTCATCCCAAGCAAGGTAATAAAGACCACTAAGTCGCAAGGAATTAGTGGAAGGGAATGAAATCGTGTGTATGATAAAAGAACATTATTTAAGTAGACAGAAGATAACGATTGACGTTGCATTTAAATCTTTGAAGATCGTAGTTGACAGGAAAGCAAGAAACCGTCAGTGATGAAACGTTCTCTCCCAGAAAGTGTAACTTAAGTCCGCTCAGAATTTACTTTGTGGGTGTTGAACGAACACAAATGCACGTGGACAAGAGAGATTGGTTAGCCGCACTTATGGATTACGATTACTACTTTCAATGTAGGCTGACACTCTCACACTTAAAAGACAATCTTCCAACCTGCATTTTAACAGTATTGGTCTAATACAATTTTTAATGAATAATCCATCCGTCTCTTTGCTTGCCTATTTAAATGTGGGCAACACACACACACACATATATATATATATATATATATATATATACACACACACACATTTGTATCGGGCACTATTTTTTTAAAAATAAAATATTTAAATATATATATAATATATATATATATATATATATATATATATATTTAAATAATAAGTATAAATATATGATTTAATAATAGATATGAAAAACAATATTTTATAAGGCATTTTTTTAAAGTAAAATCTAAAAAAAACCAGTTTCGTCCCAGGACTTATCAAGTTTATTTTTTCTGGGAATTTAAAAAGCGTGTAAATTAATTTTTATAATTAAGGAATGTAATCGAATGAGGAAAAAAAAATATGAATTTCAAGAAACTAGAGTCCAATAATATTCAGACCCAAATAAGCATTCCCTCTGTTTACAAAGGAAGGCTCACGGGATCTGATATACAAGGACTCTAGAACCTTGAGGTGAAATGTGGAGTAATCCTAGATAAAATTATAAATCGGTCACCACTAAAATTTTCCAGACATTTCCTTTTATTTATTAAATGTTCAAAAATAGATCCAAAAACTGTTAGTCAATTGGCTATTCCTGGAGGACGGATTCAAAAAATCCTGGGGGTAAAAATGTTTTATTCTCGAATCCAAACGCTGGGACGTCCTCCCTATGTAGTCGTGTCCATAACTACAATTTATATTGGTAAATCAGTGAATTAACATGATGGGAAGGGAAACGTCCTTACGAATGGAATATTTAAACAGGACGGGTACCAAATATTACCCTAACATTCGCCGAAAAATAACAACTTTTGATTAAACGTGAAATAATTTTCGATAAACTCTCACCCTCTGTACCAATATAGGAAGACGCAAATAAACCGGGCATTTACCAAATAATTGCAGCTTCACCCTATGGAATTTAAAACATCTTTACAATAACGGGAGTTAAAACATCCAACGGATATCCGTTTTTAATAGTTCATTCTAACAAAGTCAATTTCCCGCAGATTGAAAGACCCTCAGAACATTAACCCAAAATAAAAAAATTAAGGCTTTAATCAAATTAATCTTACGTTGTCTGGATGTCCCTGGTCCCAACGCGTATAAAGTCCCCCAAAATTGGCCTTCCTAAATATATTCCAAGTCTCAAACTTGTCAATGATCTTATGCATTTGAAGAACATCCAAAAGGAAAAAAAAATAATTTATTTATTTCTACGGCGAACTTTAAAGCAGGATGGACAGAGTTTAATGTTGTGAAAATTTGTCTAATTTGGAATCAATTAGAACCTGTGAGCAAATTAAAAAAAAATCCCAAGGACTCGCAATTATGAAAATTTTTTGATTCTCAAATTTTCATTATCGATAGTTTTCATATATATTTTTTTTTATATATATTTTGGCGACGATTTTTTTTTTTTTTTGGGAGATAACAATTTTTATAACTTGGAAGTAAATTTGGGAGTAATTAAAATAAAATCAAAATCCAGCGAAAGTCACCAATGAAATACAAATAATTGTTTGCAGGGAAAGTAAGAACCTACGTACATCAAATTGTCTTTAAATCACAACAGAATTATCGCTGAACTTTTACAAGGTAAGCTTAAATATTAATGCAATACTTAAATGCATCGATCAATTTTGAGTTCTTCTGTAGTTTATTGTTGCCTATCACATACGGCAGCAGTATGCCTCGCAAAAACAAATCCCCGCGAAAAGAGGACCAGATTGCAATCAAAAGAGCCAAGGCTGCAGCGAGGAAAAGAAAGTCCCATGAAAATGAAAACCAAGACCAAACGGCAGCCAGGAGAGCTTCCAATGCTGATAATATGCAAAGACTTTACGACTCAACTCCTGAACAAACCAAAGGCCCAATCAAGCGCTTTTCACAACAGTTAGATAGGGCGACTTTAAGCTAGTATTATATGAGACAAAAGGAAAACTTATCTTATCCTATGCGTTTTGTCCTCTGTGAGACTTTATCAAGAAAAATGTTCCACAAGTCAATGTCAACGTTCCACTTGGACGAAACGCATTGCCTAAGATTTATTTTTGTCTTTATTCATATTGTCTTTTTACAGATATACCACTACCTAAAAACGTAATATATATATATATATATATATATATATATATATATATATATATATATATATATATATATATACAATGGACCTGAAAGATTTTTTAAATTCGTTTGTTCACTCTTGGAAGATAAGTAACAATGACTATTACTACTAATATTACAAAACTTCTCCTTCCCTGAATTGAGCACTGTCAGTCATTGGCGTATTTATTCTCAGAGAAAGTACGTAAAATTGGCCTTCCTATCAAGCGTGCGGCTTAGGAGGAAAATCTCCGACTATTACCGAATCAGTCAGGTTTTAATCCGGCTTGAAGCAATCGGCTGTCTAGCCAGACTGATGAGATGTGATACAGCGAAACACTCTGTCGGTGGATGACCATATATATAAAGATAGCGATATTTATTTTTATATATCAAAAAAAAAAAATGATTACCGAATTGTTTATCCAGACATCGCCTGGTAGCCTTCCTCTACCAATCTTTCTCTCCTCGAGAAATCTCCACAGCGCACACACGAAGCAGACAAACTCACTTGTGTTCCTTTACCCGACATCTTTCACCATGACAGCCTCGTTATTTACCATTGTGCTAAAGACTGTGCCCGCAAAATTTTACGGTCGGGTCAAATCGACGTCAGGCGAACGGTAAAACGGAGCAGACAGCGTGCAGAGTTCGCATCGTTTGTTATGTCAAATCCGCTAAATGCGCCTTCGAAATCACTAGCTTTCGGTGCCAAACAGTCTCGTCGTAAATACTGAAACATTGCTAACATGAAGAGGAGGAGGAGGAAGAAGAAGAGAAGGTGTAGTGTCATCGTTCGGGGCAGCGTGGAACTACTTTGCTGATATCATTTGCGCTAAATCATATCAGACTTCTCTTGACAGCCGATTTTAGCCATGGTTAAAACAAAAGTTAACGAAGGATAACATTTTAATTCTGTTATTTCCTTGATCATTGATTTTTATTTCTTTATTTTCTTTCTTTCTGTCTTCCGAGAGGTTTTGAAATAAAATCATTGACAAAACAACTTTCGGTTGGTCTCATGATTGAAAGATAAAAGTCAATCCATTCTTGCTTGAAAAGTAATCTTGTGCTGAAATTCAAAACATTAATCTAAGTATTATATTATCAATTCAACTGTCCCTTTTTAGACGTTACACTTTAGTCTCTTTTGAATGGAAAGCTTTTGGTGGGGAGAGGGCGGTTATAAAACTATTCTATTATAATCTCAATGATTCTCTCTGAATTTTGTTTCTACCTCGCTGTTTGTATCTGTTTCTCCCTCAGTCAACTTCATCACACGTATATGTATGTATATATATATGCAACATAGCGTATATTTCCGCGTATAAGGCGACCTTTCGATAAGATAGATTTTTCGTTAAAAATATAGCAAATTTTGATGAATTTACCGTATACCTCTAGCATAAAACGACTGCTTCTAGATTATATAAAGATGATGTTATTGGAAATGTTGTTACATACTGTATACTTAGAAATTCAAAATAGACAAAATAACAAAACCGATTCTCTATCGTGTTTTTTCCTACACACGTCCCCTAAAAGCAAAACCATTGTTTTGTTTGCGTTTCATCACGTGTTCTCTTGCGAATACTGATTCTTCTTTCTTATTCTTTTCCTATATCTAAAACAGTTACAAACAGCCTGTGTACTAATGGCCATTTTACTTTTTTCAATAACAAATGAATAAAATGTTATCCTAAATGTTATTACCGATAATTAACAATTAAACGATTATTTTAGCATTGTTGCTGAACGCAATCATAATTCGATGTTTATATTTTCTCAGCTGAGCTTGCATGGATACAAGGTGATTTCATTGATATGGAATTAATCTTCGAATAGGCAATTTATTATGAAGTTATGCCAATAAGGTTAGAAATGGTTATATTACTCTTATGATCAGTTTATTTGAAAATGTAAAACTTTTCATATACGTTATTGGTTATCGCACCGAGGCCAAAGTAGCCTACCGACAAACATCACTCAGAATTTAAGGTT
>CAHIKZ030004578.1:0-26595 GCA_903632075.3 Acanthosepion pharaonis | reverse complement strand
TCCATTACACCACCTGCAATATCCAAGCTACAAAACTTGGTATTCCCAAGTGGTCACCCATGCATTGTGATTAAAAAAAAAAAGCAATGAAAAGAAGCAAGAAACTCAACAAAAAAAATAATAAGATGTGTAATAATGAAAATACTCCATCTGAGAATTTAAAAACTGCTAATATAATAGCTGAAGAAGAAGAGTTAGGCTAAAAATATTATGATAAAAGGCAACAAAAAGAGTCTAATTAAAACTAATAATAAAATGTTTGATTATAAAAATACCTTCATGTCAGAATCTCAAAGCATTAATAATTTAACAGCTGAAGAAGAGATCAGCTAAAAAAGTGATAAAATAAAACAAAATTACTAATAAAAAATGTATAATAATTCTTATTACTCTTTTGTTTTCATATCAGATTCTTTTACAGTAAGATATCAGTTTGATTTGAATTAAAAAAAAAAAACCCTACAAAGTTTGTTCTCATTCTTGTATTTAAATGTTCTTGTGGCTCCTGTGGTGTTATTTGGGCAAGTATCTTTGTTTTTTTATCACTAAATTTTAACTGGTACACTCTCTTGCCTTCCTCAAGTGTTTGCTAGATTAATTTTACATTAGAATCCCTTTTGAGATACACAATTAAAAAAAATCTGTATATTTCCTTCAGTACTGTTCTTATTTAATATTCCTCTAAGTTTTAATTCCTGTACAGGACTTGGTTGGTTTATATTATTTTTTAAACTAAATCATATATGCTGCCTCCTTCAACTTGCACATTTTCCAGTATAATTCCCAGTCTTATTTTAACCTCATTCCAGAGAGAATAGTGTGCTCCATTTTCCTTCTATGTGATCTGCTATGCTTGATTTTATGGTCTTGCTGTTTGAAAATCTTTAAAGGACAATTGGTTTTCTCCTCATATGGAATATAATAGTAATACTTCCTTGCAGAATGTCAGAAAATACTTTTTGTTTTAGGTTCAACATCAAAATTAAATAAATAACACTCTTTCATTCTTTGTATTATTTCTAATAGCATCAAAGACCTTCCTTTTTAGGCACTTTCAAGATTCATTGTTTTCTTGGCATCTGGTATCCTGAAATTGAGAATATATTTCTACAATAATTCCTCTTTTCAGTTTGGTTCAGAAATTTTTGCAACACCTGGAAAATTTAATAAATTTCTATTATTTATGTATTTTGTCAAAATTAGTTTCATTAAATGAACTGTCTATAACTTTTGCTTTATTACAGATATGTGACTGCGATTAAAAAAATATCATTCAGCCTAATATCAATTGAAAAAAAAAGAAGAAAGGAAAGCATTATGGGTAATTTCTAGAATGTGAGAGTGAGACTTAAAAAATATTTTCTTTGTTCTAATACTTTTGGAAGCTACTATATGTAAAGCAGTTATAGCAGTAGAACATAGACTGCAGCAGATACAGCAGTGGCAATAGCAGCAGACATGCGTCCCAACAAGGAATTAATTTTTATTCTTTTTTTTAACATCTTTTCTGTAAATATTGAAGAAGCCTCCTTGCCTAAAGTATTAAAAAAAAACATAACTAATAAATTAAAAGAAAAAAATTAAAGGTTTAAAAATATTTGTAAAAAATAAAATTAAAAAAGAAAGAAAACTGATAAAAAAATTTAGAAGAAACCTGAATTTTTAAGTGAATGTACACAGTATGCCAGTGTTAAGTTATACTGGACTACAGTGGCAGAGATGAAAACAAAAATTACTTGTGGAAAATAATTATTTAAAAAAAAGAAAATAAATAAAATTCTAGAATAATTACAGAATTTGTTATAATTTTTTAAAATTATTTATTTATTGAATAAGAGGATTTTTACCCTTTTAATTGCTTTAAAATAGAAAAAATATCTGTAATAGAAAATTTTATTTTATCTGAAGTTGCACATATATGGCCTTGTGCCAGTCTAAATTTATCTGTTTTTACCTCTCTTTATTACTTTTTACATTATCATTTTTCACCTTTATTATTATTATTATTATTATTATTATTATTGTTAAGTGAAGAGAGGAAAGAGTAAAAACTGTACTGTCATAGTAGTGGTGATGTTAATGTTCGACCTGCTATCTCTTTCTTTCCTTTATTATTACTGTTGTTATTATCATTATTACTATTTTTAGGGGAAGAGAGGAAAGGACAGTTATAATAATAGTAATGTCAATTACTGCTATTTCTTTATTTCTTTTTATTTTCTTATAATTCTTACTTAGGTGAAGAGATGAAAGTGCAGAAACTGTACTGTCATAATAGTGATAATGCTATTGTTAAACCTTCTACCTCATTATTTTTATTATTATTATTACCAATATTATTTAGGTAAGGAGATAAAATGGTAGAAACTACATTCAGAGTAGTGATAATGCTGATGTTAGAGTTTCTACCTCTTCTTCTTATTATTATTCTTCTTATTATTATTATTATTTAGGTGAAGAGGGAAAAGAACAGAAACTTTACTGTCATGTAAATGGTAATCTGAATGTTGAACATGCTATCTTCTTCTTATAATTCTTATTATTATTTAAGTGAAGAGAGGAAAGAAGAGAGACTATTACCGTCAGAGAAATGATAAAATAAACAAATTAGAAAATAAATAACTGAATAATTTGGTTAATCAACAATAATGAAGGAAGATAATAATCATTCAGGGAATCAAAAAATAAAAAGATTATTTGAAATGATAATGGCTGTAATAAAGTCAAGTTGTAATAACATTGGGAAAACATCAATGGAAAATGAAGAAAACAACAAAATTATTAATCATAATGAAGTTCCATAGCGATAATAAGGGGAAAAGATAATTAAAACAATAATTAAAATGATAATTGAGATAATCAAATCAATGAGAATTACTGGAAACAAAGAAAAAGAAAATAACAATAAGGGAAAGATCAAATGTGAATGGCAAGTTGTTATAAAAAGGAGATCATGAAAAATAATTATGATTTTTTGAATAAAACAAAAATTTTAAAATATAAATAAAATAATTCAATATTTTTTGACTTTTTAGTTAGATTAAAGTGTAAATAAGTTTTATTTCTGATTTGAGGAAAAACAATAGTGTATTAAAAAAATAATAGATATTTGCTTTTAATAAATAAAAATTTTATTAAAGCCTTTGAGGAAAAAACAATACCAATATATAAAAAATGATAAAAATAAAAAATATATATTAAATAAGTTAATTTAATTAGCCTATTGATTTTTTAAATTGACAATTTAATAAAATAATTTAAGCTATAAAGTATAATAAATGCAGGGTTTGTCTATTTAAAATAGAAAATTCAACCAACATAAAAATAGTAATATGAAATGAGAATAATCAATAAGTGGGTTGTTAAATTTATTAGGATAAAATTTTATGTAATAATTGATTACAACCCCAGTGATTAAAATAGATAAATTAAATTTAAAGGATGAACAAAAAATTCCAAAAAAAAATGATATTAAAAAATAAAAAGATAATCCTTTAATTTAATTCATGAAAAAACAATAAAATATTTTAAAAAATAATAGATTTCAATGATAAAAATAAGTTTTTAACTGATAGCCTATTTAAAAAAAACAAAATTTTATATTAAATAATAATAAAACAAAAAGCGTTAATAAATAAACAGTCTGTTTGTCTGTTCCTAATAAAGAAAAAATTTATATATAAAATAATAAAATTTGACTAAAAAATAAGTTTTACTTGTCTTTAATCCTAACCCTTCAATACAAAATAAAAATAATAATAGAAATATATAATTAGTTAAATTCTATAGCCTATTTTGTACCTTTAGCAATATATAAAATAATAATAATTCATATTATTTAATAAATAAAAATACCAGGTCTGTAGCCTTTTTTAAAAAAAAATACCAATATGGTAAAATTCTAAATATCTGATTCAGTAACTGAGGATCTTTTAAATTTGAGGATTTTACAATATAAAATATTTCAATATGAATAATAAATGAGTTTTATTTTAAATTGTCAGTATTCCTGAATATTTTAAAATCAAAACATTTATGACCAAAGAAATAGTCCTGAATTAATTTCTTTTTAAATTTTAAATAAATCCTTGTTGATTCTTATAATTTTAAAATAAAGACAAATTCTTTAAGAAATCAAATATATGTTTATCAACTTTTATATCTACCTCTTTTAAAAATCTTCATTACAAATTAAACAAAAAAACTTATGAGCATGAGAATCTTCAAAAAAACAACAGATAAATATAAACATTTTCAATCATTAAAACTGCTGATGTTTTTTTTTATTAAAAAAAAATTGGAGAAAGCTGAATAAGAATATAATTTTGGTTAAAGTTTTTGGAAATTTTGGAAGTTTTTTTTCAGGATTTGTTATAAATTTGTTTTAAAAGACAGTTGAAAAATTCAGGTAAATTTTTTTATTGTTTTTTTCTGATTCTGAATTCAGAAAACACTAAATAAAACAAAATGATGCTGTAAATAAAGAGGGAAATTTCAAATTTTTCTTTTAAAATACTATAAAATTTTTTAAATTTTCCATTTAAAAACAACAATTTCTCAATGGTTTCAGATCTTCCTTCTTTTCTTTTTTTTTGATTTAATGAAATTTTAATTTTTGTCTTTTGGCAATTGGCTTTAATGAAGAAATTTTTTATTTTTTTTCATGGTAAAACCTTTTTATTTTAGTAATTAAATTGTTGATTGTAAAATTCTACCTTTTCAGGTCAGATCATTAAATGATTTTTGAGAATTTCTTTATTATTTAACAATTAAGATTGGTTAAAAATCAAGCGTTAAGTCTGCAATAGAAATTTAAATATCAAATTTTAAAAAAAAATTTTTCCATTGATATATATTTTAGTTGAACTTCATCCTTGCTTTTATTAAAAAAGATAAAAAATATTTCAAAAAACAGTTATTTTTTTAATAAAATCCAAAGAAGAAAGTCATACAATATTATTAGTCCAAATTAGACAATTCCAATTTTTTTTTCAAATTTATTCCCTTATCTTTGGAAAATAAAAGAGAAAAAATGAAAATCATGAACTTTTTTTGTTTACAATTTTATTTCAATTATTTCTAAATTGTTTAAAATTTCTCATTTATTTGAAAAAAATTTTTCAATTTGTATAAAAATCCAAAAATTTCAAAAATTTCAATTTTTGATATTAAATTTTTCATATTTTTTTTAGGAAAAATTTGATCCTCAAAGTTTAAAACGACATTAAAATTGTTTATGTTATTTTGTAAATTTATTGATAGGATATTTATTTTCTTCATGAGTAAAACAGAAATCTTAATAAACTTTTGATTTGCTTGAGGGTTTGAAATTATATTTTTAAAAAAGGTATCTTTAAGAAATAATCAAATAAATAATACTGATATTAAAATTATATTTCATGAAAATCAATTAATTTCTATTATTTCTTTTATAAATTGTCCTGGGATTCTAAAGAGTGCATACTTTTTTACATAATTGAAAATAATCTTTCTCGTTATTTTATCTCTAAAATGAGCACAACAAATTTAAAATAATATGAAATTAAAATTGTAAAAAAAAAAATTCCATTTTTGGAAAATGTGTTTTGTGATATTTTTTCAATTGTGTGGGCAAGGTAATGGACAATCAAGATATCATTATCAATGTATGACATATCAATATTGTTTGAAACCTTGATTTTTAAATGTTTTAAATAAATATTTAATTTAAGGCCAACTTTGGAAATTGTTAAAAAATTTCTTATGTTTCTTTGTTCTTAAAATTTTTTGATTAACATTTTTCAATCGATTCCTCTCAAAAGTTTTACCATATTTCAAAATTGAAAAATTTTTAACTAAATCAATTAGAAACGGAGGTTAAATTTTAAAAAATGAATTTTAGAATTTAGAAATTTCTAATTTTATTTGATACAGCAACAAGTGGGTGTTCCCCACTTTTAAGTGAATATTTATTATTTAAATATATTGATTTTCAAAAATTTTTTTCACTCTTCAACAAACATTTAATTACACAATGTCAATAATTTTTTTTTCTGAAAAGAAATTAAATTTATAAAAAAAATTTGAGATATTTTATTATTTTATCCAAATTATGTATATCCTTAAAAATAAACAAATGGTTCAAGCTAATGTATATGGTTTTACAAATTTTAAATTGTACAACATATAATATTAGCTTGATTATTTATAATCCATCTATACATTCTATAAATTTAAAATGAGCATTTTGCAGTCTGCTAAAATTTGAATTCATGTGAAATTTTCGTATCATTTAAATCTTATTTCTGAATTATTATAATTGCTTCTGGTAATTTCATTAAATAAAAAAAAATGTTCTTTAAAATAATCATTTAGGAGATTTTTCTATTTATGCTTGATATTTTCATTTAAATTTCATTGTTTTCGATGAAAAATTTTGATTTTGTAAAAATTTGAAACAAAACAATTAAAAAGTTAAAAATCAAATTCAAAAAAACGATTGATTTAAATATTCATATATAAATATATTTTATATCAAATATATTTGTCATTGTCATTCAATTTTCATATTTAAAATTATAAAAATAATGAGAATTTTGGATTTTCAAATCATATTGTGAAATATTTGAATTCAACATCTTTAATATCATTCAAACATATAAATTATTATTAAAAATCAATTGTAAATTTAATAAATATAAATGTGATTATTTCAATTTTATTGAATTGAAGTTTGTTTCAA
This sequence comes from Acanthosepion pharaonis, assembly GCA_903632075.3. Taxonomy (NCBI): domain Eukaryota; kingdom Metazoa; phylum Mollusca; class Cephalopoda; order Sepiida; family Sepiidae; genus Acanthosepion; species Acanthosepion pharaonis. Next base: position 19,874 of record CAHIKZ030004578.1, on the reverse strand, counting down.
TTTGTGATTTAAATATCATACAATGAAATCTGAGCAAATTCAAAAAATTTACATGAAAAATGTTTTCCTAAATAAATGAGAATAGACCATAAAAACCATTGGTCTTAGATATTTGTCAAAAAAGCTCCTGTTTTTATATTTCTGAATGGAATTTACAATCCTCTTAAATTTTAAAGAAATTACAGGTAGTTAAAGTAATACATTTGAAGAAAACAAATTAAATAAGTCTAAGTTACACTTTTAACCAAATGTTTAATGTATAACAAAAAATTTAAAAATTAAATTAAGCTAAACAAAGAAATAAAATTCAAAAGGTACATTTTCAACAATCTGGGCTTTTTGACATAAGATTTGAGATATATGAAGGTTGAAAATATTTTAACATAAGAATGTATTTTTTTGAAATTTATTTTATTTCAAAATAAAATATTTATATGATTTATATTGAAATATTTATTGAACATTGCAAAAATATGATGTAAAAAATAAGTAAATTTTATTTGAACAGAATGAGATTTTGTTCAATTATGACAGAGAAAATATATGATAAATATAAAATTTTATATAAAATTTACATCCTTAAAAATTTTTAACAAATGAACAATATATTTTCAAAATAATAGTAATATTTATGCAATATATATATGAACATAAATAGATTTTTAAGCTAATTTAAAAAACTTTAATAATATTTTTTATAATTTTATATAAGATAGATATATATATATATATATTTATATATCAGGTCATCCCATAAGTTCTGTCCGAATTTTGAATAAAGAAAACAAGTGACCAAATGTTACATTTAATTACAGATTCAATCAACAATGTATTTTCCCTGATTATCTATGACTTCCTTCCATGTATTAACAAGCTTACTAATTCCATTACTGTAAAATTCTTTTGGCTCTGATTCGAAGAATTCACAAATGTCAGTTTTAACCTCTTCCTGTGTTACAAAAGCTGTTTCTTCCAAATGATTCTGTAAGCTACGAAACAAATGGTAGTCTGAAGGAGCAAAATCGAGAGAATAAGGTGGATGAGGAATTTTCTCCCAACCAAGTTTTTCAATCTTTTGTGACGTGAGTCTTGCTGTGTGGACTCGCGCATTGTCCTGATGAAACATCACCTCTTTTCGATTCACTAGAGCAGGTCTTTTTTTTTCTCAAAGCTTGGTTCAAACGCTCTAATTGCTGACAGTATATTTGAGCATTAATTGTTGCATTAGGTGGTAAGAATTCAAAGTGAATTATTCCTTGGCGATCCCACCAGATTGAAAGAAGAACCTTTTGCCCATGAAGTTCTTCTCGGCTGTGGCTGGGGTCCTTCCCTTTACCAAGCCACTGTCTACGACGCTTAACATTTCGATAAAAAATCCATTTTTCGTCGCCAGTCACAAGTCTATCCAAAAAAGGTGAAACAAGTTGGCGAGAATGGAGAGAAGAGCAGATGTCAACTCGGGATTTGAAGTTGTTTTCAGACAATTCATGAGGCACCCATTTTCCAAGTTTAGGAACTTTTCCAAGTTGTTGAAGATGACGATGAACAGTTGTATGGTTTGAACTGAGAACCACTGCCAATTCCTCAACTGATAAAGCAGGATTTTCTTCAATGGCTGCTTCAAGAAACTTTTCATCAAACTCAACTGGACGTCCGGTTCGATCTTCATCTTCAAGGGTGAAATCTCCACCTCTGAATTTTGCAAACCATCTTCTGCAAGTTCTTTCATTCACACATTCCTCTCCATAAACTGAGTGAATGTTTCTAGCCCTTTCGGCTGCTGAGTTTCCTTTCTTGAACTCATAAAAGCATTATGTGCCTCAAATGATTCTTGGGTACTTCCATGTTAGCAGGGTTTTAATCAAACAAAATTTAATTTTATTGTTCTCTGAAATAAAATTTGATCAGTTTAAATGCATCTAAACATAAAAATAATGTTCAGCTCCATTAGACATTATAAAATACTCTTTAAATTTCGTTCATTTTAACAAAAAAAAGTTTAAAATTCGGACAGAACTTATGGGATGACCTGATATATAATATATATAATATATACATTATATAAAAAAATTAAAAATTTTGTTTATATAACAATTAGATAAATTTAAAATAATATTTTTTAATAAATCATTGAGAATCCGTATTTTCACATTATCTTTTTTCCTGGATATACTAAAATTCAAAATTTCAACAGAATAATTTTTTTGAAAAAATATCTTATTTACTATAGTTTTTCTCAAATCCATAAATTTTGAATGTTTTTAAAAAAATTGTTAATAATAGAAAAATTTTTGAATCATTAATTATATAATTTAACTCTGTCATATCATGGAAAAAAGAAAAAAAATTTTTCATGAAAATCTAAAAGTTCCATTTTTTTCTATTAAACTGTAAAAATTTTATATATATATTTATAAAATATGAAATGTATCTTTTTCTTTATTTATGGTAACTTTTTATGACTTTCCTTTCTTCATTTAATTTATATTCAAAACTTTTTTTTTTATGTATATATTATATTTATATTATTTAATCGAACAAACTTGATTTCTTTAATTTTTTAATTTAATAAATATTTATATATATATAATATCATATTTGTATTTTTATTATATATGCAAAAAATTTACATTATGCAAAATGTTTTTTTTAAATATAAATATGATTTTCAATTAAACACATTTTATGATAAATTTTGAATCATAAAAAAATTGCTAATATATCCTTATTTATGAATTTTGTGATAAAATAATATATTTGTAATGGTGATTATTTTTGGAAAGAAAAAAATTTTTGTAAAAAAAATCAATTTTTTTTCCAAATTATCTATAATTCTATTTGAATGATTCCAAAAATAAAAGGCAGTTTTTTTAAATTTTGAAAAATTAATTTAAATGAATTGCTTATTTTTATTTTTAAAAATCAACAAAAAATTATATGAAATTTATTTGGTTTTTTTATTAAAATCTTTCAAAAATATATAAATTTTAAAAAAATTCATTTTTTTTTCATCTTTTTATTTGTTTATTCTAACAAATTTAACCTTTAGAAAAAATAAAACATTTAACATATTTAAATTTTTTTGTTTTTTTAAATAAAAAATTTTTTTCAAAAAAAAATAAAATTTATTCAAAGTGCAAATTTTTAAATTTTAAAAGAATTGTATAATTAAAAAATTTTTATATATTATATATATTATTCAAGGTCCTAACATTTATTTTTTTTATGTTTGATTTTTTTATTATATTTTTGATCAAAATAATTATGTTTTTTATTAAAATATTAAGAATCATTTGAAAAATTCTATTTAAAAAGTCATCAAATTTTTGATTTATATTTTTTCAAATCCAAATTTAGTATTAAAAAATAATTTTTTGATTGCATAAGTATTTTTGATTTTTATAATTAAATAAATTAAATAAATTGTTATATAAAAAAAAGGAATTATATGTAAATTTGAGTATTAAAATACTCCAATTTTTTTTAAAATTGAAAAAAAATTTAATTAAAAACTTTCAAAACTTCCTTTTTTTATTTCAATTTTCCAAATTTTTTTTTAAAAAAAATTAACAATTGGAAAAAATTTGAAAATTTAATTTTATTGAAAGGGTATTTAAAATTTCAATTTTTGAAATTAAAAATATTATTTCTATAAATATATCATTTAAAAATTTTCTGAAAATTTTTGTTTTTATAAAAATATTATTTTGATTAATTTTTGAATGTTTTACATATTAATTTGTTTTATTTAAAAAATTTAAATTTTTTTTTGATTTATTTAAAAATTTAATTTTTCAGAATTTATCAAAAAATTGATTTTTTTTTTTTATATTTTTATAAAAAATATATTTTTTTTCATTTTTTTTAAATCATTTGTAATTTTTTTAATAGCTTTTTGTCAAATCAAATCTCAATTCCAAAATTTATATTAAAAAAAAAAAAATAATAAATAATATCTGACTAATTTGTTTCTTTTTTTTTTTCAAATTTTAAAATATATTTATAAATATAATTTATTTTAATATCATTATTTATTTAAATTTTCAATTGAACTCTATCCTATTATTCAAAAAATTTTCAAAAAAAAAATACATTCAATGTAAAAAATTGAATAAAATTAAATATTTACAATATTTTTCAAAATGTTTTCACTAAAAATTATATAATGATTTCAATAAATTAATGGATTGAGAGAAAATTTTTAAAGAAAAAGTTAAAAATTAAAAAAAAAATTATTAATATGCAAAAAAGGCATCATGGAAAAATTAAAATTTTTTTTTTCAGGTTTTTTATTTTTTTTCAAAAATGAAAAAGAAAAAAATTTTTAAAAAATTCATATAAAAAAATTCAATAAAAAACTTTTTTTTTCTTTATTTTTTTTTTTTTTTAAAAAACAATATAAAAAAATTAATATTTAAACTGATGTAATTATTGTATCCATTTTGATATATATTTTTTCTATGAATATAATTAATATAAATAAATATGTATAAATTTCATTTGTTTTTATTTTTGTTTATAAAAATCTATTTTTAAAATTTATTTAACTAATAATATATATAAAATACTGCATAAAATTTACACAAAATATTAATATTTTTGTACCATTTTCTTTTTTCATGATATTCTTTGTTTTTTCAAGACAATTTTAAAAATGCACAAAATCAATTTTTTGAGATAAGATTTTTTGTTGGAATAATTTTTGAATGATCTAAAAATTTTATATTCATTTTTAGGATTAAATTCATATGTTATTATTGTTTGAACAAAATTTTTGAAATTTAAAAGCATTTTTATTTTATTTGTATTTTTTATTTAATTAAATTTAATTTTATGTTTTTTCTTTCAATTTATTTATTTTTGAAAATTTATATTTATATTTTTTTAAATTTTTTTATCCGTTAATATAAATGGATCTTTAAATAATAACAAAATAAATTCTTTAAAATTTGTTTAAAACTATTGTCAAACATAATTTTAAAAAATGAATGATTAACAAAACCATTTATTTTTAAAAAATTATCTATAATTTTTTAATGAAACAATAAAGATACGTTTTATTGCCTTTATGAATGAACAAAAATTGTTTGATTGAAATTTGTCATAATATTAAATATCAATCAATTAAAAAATATTAATTATATTGTTCCATATTTTAAATGAATGCCTTTAAAAATATGCTAAAAATTTGTTTGAATAAATGTCTAAATATCATGAAATTTTTTCTAAAATGGTTTTATAATTTTTTTTTAAATAAATAATATCATCATCAAAAAAATAAAAAAATTTTAAATAAAAATTTATAAATTTAATTAAATAAAACCTCGCAAAAGAAAAAATAATAACAAAATAAAAAAATTTTTTTTTAATTGAAAAAATTTTCATATGAAATTTTTTATTTCATATTTTAAAAGATGGAATGTTTTAACTTTTTCATTTTTAAATCATATTTTTTTTTATCATAAAAAATTTCAAAGATTTTTTAAAGTTTTTGAAATTTAATTGATATTTGATTTAAATATAAAGGATTTTAAAAAATTTTCTTTAATTATATATTTGAAAAATTTTTTTATTTTAAACAAAAGTTTTTGAAAAATTAAATTTTAAAATAAATTCTAAATAAAGTTGAAAATAAACACCTATTTTCTTCCAGAAAATATTAACATTAAAAATGAAATATAACTGACAATATGCCAGCATAAATGTTTTTAAATCAACATGAAAAGTTTTTTATTTAAAAAAAATGATTTCAAAAATGCATTTGGGAGTAAAGAATAAATTTAAAAAATGATTAAAAAACATTAAAAAAAAAGAAAAAAATTTTTTATGAAATAAATTTTTTATTTTAATAAATTTATTTATGATTCCTATTATATGATTTATTTTGGGTTTGAAATTTTTTTTTTAATTGATTTTTTGAATTTGTTTATTTTTATAAAATTTTAATATTAATATAAAAAAAAAATTTTTATTAATTTTAAAAATTTTGTTTCAAATTTTTAAAGAATACATAAATTATAATATATATAAAAAATATATTTTTTATATATTTCTGAAATCAAATTTATTGAATTTATATTGGTTCTTTTTAAAAATTGAATTAAAATGTGTTAACTGAATATTTTTTTATATATTTTAATTTTTAAACATATAAAATTAATCATGTTTATTTTCAAATTTTTTTTTTTTTAATTACAAATAAAAATATTTAAAAATTTTAAAAAATATTTGAAAATAAAAAAAATTTACCATTTATTTTTTTTAAATTTTTTTTTCAAAATTTTATTTAACATATAAAAAAAAAAAAAAATGAACTAAAATTTCAAAATTTAAAAGAATTTTTATTTATATCAATAAAAATACCATTTTCATTTTTATATTTTCATTTTTGAAATATTAAATTTCCTTTACTTTAAATTTTTTGTCGAATTATTTATATCTTATTTAAGATTTCCTTCCATTAAGAAAAAAAGTGACAAAAAGTTTTTATTTTTGAACTTGATTTTTAAAACTTTTTCATTATAAAAAGAATTAAAAAATTTGTTTTTTTAATATGATTAAAAATTCTTTTCTTGGTTGTATTTTTTTCAATATTTATTTTTTATTATTTTTTCTAATTTTATTATTTTTGAAAATTAATTTTAATATAAATATATATTTTGCTTATTTAAATATATATATATTGAATTTATATATATAACTAATTTTTTGTAAAAAATATGTTTATTTTTAAATTCTTCATGTTTTTAAAAATTTCAAACAAAAAATTGAAAGTAACCTATATTTAAATTTTCTCCTAAAAAAATATCTATTTATTTTATTTTGTATATTTTTTATAAAATGTATTCAGTGTATTTTTTTCTTTTGACGTATCAAATGTTTAATTCTAATTTTTTTTTCATTAAATGTGAAAATGTTTTAATTTTAACCATGATTGCTTTTCAATTTAAAACAAAAAAATATTTATTCTTAATGCAATTTTATTCAAATTTTCATATTTATTTTTATAAAATTCATAAATTACATACATCATTAAGCAAAATAGAAATACTCGCTATTTTATTCATTAGGATAAATTCTTTTTTTTTATAAATCCTCAGATAATAAATATATATTTTCAAAAAAATATTATATAAACCAAAAATTTTTTTTCAAAAGGATGACGAAAGTTTAGTGGATCGAAAGGCCTCTCTGGTCTCTGAGGCTCTATTCCACAAACATTTTATTTCTTTCAAAGAAATTATCTATCAAACCCTAATGTTTTAAATCTTTTTTCCTTCAAATGGCGACAAGTGTACACAAACATTTTCTTTTGGGTTTAAAATTCTTTGTTTTGATTACAGTGAAAGGGATTTTAAAAGATAATTTCCATAGTATTGAACGCTTAAAATTTATTTCTTTGACCAATAAATTTATTCATATTTAAATCGAAATCAAACTTATAAAATACCAAAAATTATTCACAAACGTCTTTTTAATTATATGGAATTTAAATGAACATAATGTAGATTTAAATACTTACAAAATTACAGATTCATTTTAAATATTTATTCTTTAATTTATATTTGAATAAAAATTTTTTTATCATAACGATTTGGCATTTTTAATAAAAAACAATAATGATTTTGTAAAAACAAATTTAAAATTGTATTTTTTTTCCGTTTGTTAACAAATATATTAATATAAACAGGTATAAATATATAATTCAAGGTGGAAACTTAAATAAAATAAGCTGGTTTTTCGTTTTATTATATTTATATGAATATATATTTTTACATATTTTTAAAATATTGATCATATTTTCCCCAATCTTGAATTTTTTATTCCATATATCAAATATTTTCAAATATAAAATAAAATAATCATTTTTACATTATACCTGATAATAAAAAAAACATTTTAGAAATAATTTTTATTCCTTATTATTTTATTAAAAAAATAATATTGTGGATTCAAAAAATATATAAAAAATTTTCCTTGGTATATATATATATAAATCATATATATATTATAATATTATGAAATTTTCTATATATATAAATTGATTTAATATTTTAAATAATTTAAATTATATTTCTAATTCTGGCACATGATGTAAATAATATTTGCAAAGATGAATCTTTTTGATTAAAATTGATTTGAAATATATATCACAATTTGTATTTTAATGATAGTTTCAAAAATTTAATTAACAAATTTTTTTTTTTTTGATTGTTTTTTCATACTGGAATTTGTCAAAATCTTTTAAACGCTATATTAAATTTTTGTATTTAAGAAATGTTTTTCAAAATTTAGCATTTTCTCAATACTAAAAAAACAAAATCTAAAATTCATGTTTCATTAAATTTTTAGTGATTTTTATAACACAAATCAAAATAGTACATTAAATTTTATTCTTAATAATTAAATTTTCTAATTTCAATTTTTATTTTATGAATATATATATTCTTTTTAAAGTGGAACTAAAATTTCCTAATTTTTAAAATCTATATATATATATATTTGTATATATAAAAGATATATGTATTATATACCATAAAAAACCATGGCAATCAAAAATCTGCAAAAAACTTCTATGTACAAAATTGATCAGGCAAAACCGGAATAGTAATTGAAAAAATAATATCTTAAATAATTTTCAAACTCAACAAAAATTTTCCTACCAATTAACCCCTAATGCTTTCATAGTATTGATTTAAAATATATTTTTATACAATAAATCTATAATGGAATATATTTATTATAACAGCTATATGAAAGCTAAATAAAAAAATCGTTGGATAATATTTGATTAAAATGTATTTATAATTCATATAATATATATTTTCGTCATTTCTTTTACATATATAAATTCGTGTTTGATTTTTAAAATTTTAAGTTCCAATATTCCGGTTATTTGATTTATTTAAAAGATATTTATAAAACGATGTTTGGTTTATATTTATTTTTTTTCTTGAAATTTATATTTGAAGTTATTTTTGATCAATTTCATCCCAAATAGCAAAACCATAAATAAAATGCATTTAATAAAATATTATAAAATTAAAACTGATTTTTAATCCTTTAATTCTGAAATTCTTTAAAATCCGAAATCTCTTTGAATATTAAAGTTTACTGTGTTTCCGAATATTGCGGAATTTCATTCTTGTCTTTAGTCTTTATTAAAATTTTGAAATTTGTGTTAATATATGCATCATTGTCGTTTTATATATAATATAATTAATGGAATCATAACATCGATGATCATTTGAAATTTAATGAAAAGAACAATGACTCCAAATAAATATTTTTATAAATCATTTTTTTAAAAAATTTCTTTATTTGGTATTTTTTACCCATGTATTATTTATTAATTTGCTTGAATTTAAAATCAATTTTCATCATTAATATTGTATAAATTCTATATCCCTGAATTTAATTAATCATTTCCTAATTTATGAATCTTTTCATTTTTGTAAAAACAGGAAAATCATTTTCAATTTTTCTAAATTTTAATATTGTAAATCAATAGCAATTTCAATTTGCTTTCAGTTTCATATTGCACCTCATGTATCTAAATTCTAGAAAAGAAATTAATATAACAAAGATGAATAAATAATATAGTGGATTATCATATAAGCTTGATTTTTTGACTTGCAATTCAATTTTTTCTTTTTTAGCTCCTTAATTCTCTGATTAATCTTGGATAATTAATTTTATTCCAAGGTTATTATATTAAATTTTTTTTTGAATGTAGAAAAACAATTCAACAAAAATATTTTTGAATATCAATTCTTTTTTCATCTAACTTTATAGTATTTTCTTTAAAAATAAAAATTTTCGAATACTTTTCATAGAATTGATTATTTCAATTTGGTTCTTTTCTTCCATGAATTTTCTTTCACATAAATATAAAACAATAATATATTATATATATTGTATATTATTTATATATATATATAAAAAAAATTTATTTGGATTTTAAATGGAATTTTTTGAAAAATATATTTTCTATCAAAAAAAAAACAACCTGTGATTGCATCTTGAAATTTTCAATCATCAAATCTGGGGTTTGTTCTTTTATGTTTAAAATGTTCAATTTAACGCCTCTAAAATAAACTAATCCCAAAGATGAATTTTTCTAGAGATCCTTTTGCCTTATCCATTAAATGTCTGATAGTCAATTTTTTGATAGCAACTCCTGCGTCTGCTCAAACGGTCTCCACGTTTTACTTCTGACCTTTCTTGGAACAAATACATTTTTTCAATTGCTTCATCCACCGCGAGGAAAAATTGGCTCTCTGTTTCCAGGAAATTTTTCTCCCGGAATCGATACTTCAAATATACAAATCAACCATTCGCCCTTGCATGGAGTATTGCTGCCATATATGGTCTGGGGCACCTTCTGTTTACCTCGGAGTTCTTGACAAGATCCAGAGACGGATATGTAATATAATTGGCCCTGATCTGGCATCTCGTCTACAGTCACTCTCTCACAGACGCGCCGTCGCCTCTCTCTGTCTTTTTTACAAATACTTTCATGGTAATTGCTCCGATGAGCTGCTTTCACTGGTTCCCAGACTCCATGAATTCAAGCGCCCTACGAGGCTGGCATCCCGCTCCCACCCCTTTCACTGTAGAAACTTTTAAATGTAGCCGTCTCTTCTACTCCAATAGCTTCATACCTCGCACCTCTCGCCTGTGGAACACCCTTCCCAATTACTGTTTCCCTGAGAGCTATAATCTCCAACTATTCAAATGTAATGTCAATCGACATCTCCAGTTACCTTGATCTATCCACTATCCCTCTCCTCATCCTTTCTTCTATCACTCCTATCTGCTCTTGCTCCAAATCTTCTGCAACCCCCCTGCATCCTAGTGGCTAAAAAAAATAAAATAATTCATCTAAGAATACTGCTGTCCATCTGGTCTTTTAACTCTGGTATTCATCATGGAATTCTTGTGTTAATCAAGAAGGGTCTTGCATTAAGTGTAATTTTTGTAAACATTTTAACATATCACCTCTGTTATTTAAAATATTTTTCAAATATGCAGTAATTTTGAAATGTCTTTTCTTAAAAAAACATTTATTACATTTCAAATTTATAACCCATGTATAAATATTTCAATGTTTTGAAATAATGTAAAAAAAAAAAATCGTTTAAAAAAATTTTAGATAAATCTGTTTTTTAATAAATCATGAATTTCTTTTGTAAATTTTGTAATTCCTTTTAAAATAGCTTTCAAAAGAACTAAATAATTAAGATTTAAATAATTAATATCAATTTCTATTAAAGACAAACTAAAAAAACTGAAAAAAATATTTGTTCATATTTTCAGAATTTCTTTATGTTTAGAAGTAATAATATTTTTTAAATATACAAAGCATATAAATGTTATTTTATAAATATATATTATAAAGGTCTTCTGGTAAATTCCAATTAAAAAATAAATGTTGAATATACATATAAATATATTTTATTAAAAATGTGTATGTTTAAACAAAATTAAGAATTTTTTTTAACGTGTGTTCTAATATATATTTTAAAGATTTTTCAAATATTGTACCCATATATAAAATAGCCGGTTAAATTTTATAAAATTAAATTAAATTGATTTAAAACATTGGAATATAATCAGTATGATAAACATTTTCTTATTAATTAAAATCATATTTTAAAAAGCAATAAAAAAATTTTAAAAAAAATTTTCGGACACACCTGTTTCCCTTTTTATGGACCAAGGAATAAACAAAAAAAGTAAACTCAAATAATTCATTTTGTAGATGGGGTTAATAAAAAAAGATTTAATTTTACGAAGCAAGAATTGGGCTGCATGTTGATAATGTTTATCATCAACAAGTTCGAAATTAAATCATAATTCCAACAAATTTTTTGATCTTCTCAACTTTTAAATTTTCTATTTTCCCAACAAAAATTCATGTCAAAAAAATAGATTTCAAACTTCAAAAAATTTCCATTACAATAATTTTATTTAATGGTTAAAGTTAAAATAAAATTGTGAAAGATATTTTTAATAATAATGCTTATGTTTATAAAATTCTGGCACTCTGTGTTCCTCCTGGATGTCTTATGTTGAAAAAAATTTTTTCATGTCATTTCCAAAATAAATAAAATAAATGTATATTTTTTAAATTTTGGGTTAGAAAAATACACTTTAATATAAATATCCAGTAAAGAAATTGATATTTAAAATTGGTTTTTTTTTTTTAATGAAAACTAGAACAAACTTTTTTTTTGGAGATGAAATTTATAATAAAAAAAATCAATATTTTTCTTTGATTTTTTATCTTAATATTATTAAAAAATATGACTATTTTTTTTATATTAAAATTTTATAAAATTTACAATCTACAAAGAAATATAAATATTTTCCTTCTATTTCTGTATTAAAATGTTTAAAAATAATTGTTTGTTCATTATTATATTTGAAAAATTAATGTTCCAAATTTCTTCTTCCGAATATAAACAATATATATATTTATATATATTTATAAATATTTATATATATAAAAATTGTGTGCATAAAAATTGGATATTTTGAATTTTTTTTTTAAATTACAAATATAAAGTAATTATTTCTGATATCAATATATATATTCAAATTTATATATAATATATATTTTATATAAAAATTTATTTTGTTCAAAATCAATATATCTGGAAATGAAAAATTAATTTAATTCCAGATATAAACATATCTAAGATTCAATTGACTATATATTAAGTCTGTTTTAAAAAATAAAAATCTTTAAAATTTTTTTATTCTTAAAATTTGATGCGTTTCAGAAAAAAACAATTAAATATTTTATTTGTAATTCCTATAGAAACAGTTATCTTAAAAATGTCTTCATTTTTATTGTCTATTTATCATCTTCTTTATAACATCATTTTTATTGCTAATTTGTGTGTGTTAAAAACTTTGAATTTCTGTTTTTGAAAAATTTTTTTAAAATGAATTAATAAATTATTTAATATAATTATCATATAAAAAATTTTTAATTTAAAGGTCTGAAGAATTGTGAAAATGATCACAGATTCCTGGCTTTTTCTTCAAAAAATTTATTTAGAGTAAATAAATTTTTTTCTATATTTAGAATATCAATCCATATATAAATTTATAAAATATATATATATCAGATTCCTCTAACTGTTAAAAATAAAAAAATTTCATTTTTATAATAAGTACAATTTCATATATTTATATATATAATAACATTCAATATGGACCATGACATATTTAAGCATGAATCTATTTTTATGCATTAATGTAACTTTAGGATAATCAGCAAATTCAAAAAAATTTCATTCAATCACTGAATTAGTATAATAAAAAATGTTGATAAAATATTTACCTTAAAAATTAGTAATTATGAAATTTTTTTTACCTTTATATCCTCTCCTATACTAATTAAAATAAATCCTCCTTCTTTGTTTTATGGTTAAAAACTGTTTTCGTAAATCCGGAAAAATGAAATAAAGCATATATATCTCATATATATATATATTTATAAAAAATTCACGTTCTAGCTATTTTGAAATAAATATCATAACGACAGATACAATTCCCTTAAAAAAAAATAAAATTATTTCCTCGCAAATTTTTCCTTAATATTTATATATATAATGAATTTGTTATTCTTTTTTACAAATATTTTATCTGAAAATCAATTTCATTCCAACGAATTTCTTTCTGTTTTTTTTGTGATAAAATGAACAAGAAAAGATATTTGATTGATTTTCTAAAAAAAATTTTTTAAACTTTTTCTATTATTAAGCATAAAATTGGATTAAAAAAAATTTATTTAAAAAATCATTCTTTTAATGAGTTTTTATTTTCAAAAATATATTAATCCTTCTAAATCTAAAGTAAGTTGTTTTATATTTAAAATTTATATATTATTTTGATTTGAATTTTTGGAATTAAAAAACCACATTATTTGAGTTTTTTTCCAATTTCCTTTTATTGATTAAAAATAATTATTTTAATTATTTGTATATATATTGCTTCAAAATTGTTAATCAAAATTTTTTTGTGTGTAAAAATTTGTCCAAATATTAATATATTTCAATTAACCATATATTGAATTCTAAACATAAAAAATGAATATACAAAAACAAAACAAAATATCATTATTTAAATTAGTTCTTGAAGGTTTAATATTATTTTGTTATAAATTTTAAATCTAAAATATTCTTAAAAATGTTTATCAATAAATATTAAGGTTCAATATGGATATAGCCATATCATAAATGTGGTATATTTTATATATATATCTTTTGTGGAAATATTTAATTTATAAAATGGATCGTTTTAAATCTGAACATTATAAACATGTATTCAACTTTAAAAATTTTTCAAATACTTTTCCACTTAATAATTTTGTTTTTTTTTGAATGATGTATTTCAAAGTCTGATTTTATTCAAATCTGTAATATTTATAATTTTAATCTATCCTATTTGTGATATATTTTAAGAAAAAAGGGCGGTCTTTTTTCACCGATTCTAGAAATATTAAATAGACATTTCTCTGTTGTCTTTCTTTATTTAGTTCATATTTATAAATGTGATATAATAAATTAATAATATTTAAAAGAAATTTTAATTCATCAATTTAATTTCAAAAAAAATTGTCATTGTCTGATAAATCAATGTTAACAGCTTTAAAGACAATTCTAAATGGATAAAAAAAAAAAAATTCCAGAAAAAACCCAATATATATACCTTTAAAACACATAATTTGAAAAATTATCAAGGCTCTTTGCATTTCTTTTCTCTTTGGTTAATTTTCTAGTTCTTTTATAAATACATTGACTTCCAGTTTCAAAAAAAATTTAAACTCAAAAAAACTGCAATTCAATTTAAACCGGTAAATATTCATGTAAAACATATATATATAATATATATATATATATTTATATTTTATAATAAATTAAAGATAAAAATGAATTAAAATAATATCTTTTTGGAAAATTTGATATTAATAAATATTGCATCAAAAGAATTTACTATTTCTAATAACAAAAAATATAAAAATTACAAACAGAAATTCTATGTTCAATATCAAACAATTTTTGGAATTAAAAAAAAAATCAAAGAAATAAAAGAAATTTGTAAAATTTAAGAAATTTATAAATTCACAAATATTGCTACACATATGAATTATAAATATAAAATATATATTAACAAATTATTTTACTTATTTATAAAAATTCTATATATATAAGTTATTTAACGAATTATATTTATGTTTTTCTAATTTAACATAAATGAATCATATTTTATATATGTTCTTGTTTTATTTTTGAAAATAAAAATAAAAAGATTTCCAATAATTATCTAAAATTTTATTGCATATAAATATATATATATATATAATTAAATATATATATTAAATATATGTATATAAAATAAATATAAATCTAAAGGATATGAATGAACACAACACTCAGAAGATAATAATTTCATGAATATTTTATTTTCTGAAAATGAAATTTATTTTTTTCTACTTTTACATATATAAGTTAAATATGACATTGTATATATCATCTATTTACTTCCATTGATTTTGGTTTATAATAAATTTTTATTTATTTATTTATTTATTTAGTGGGATATATTTAAAAATTTTCATTCTTATTTTATATAATATTTATTTTAATGTTGTTTTTTTAACATATTCAAAATATTTTGTCATTTGATATATTGCAGGATATATATTTATCTTGTTTCAATATATATATTCTTATTAAATTCTGTATTTTATATTTATATATATAGGCATATATACAGTAATCTATATCTTTATATATACGTACATATATACATATATTTTGCCATATATATTTATATATATATTCAAAGATCAGGATTGATGTGTTGTTTCCAAAATCTATCTTTCATCTTCAATATATATATATATATATATATATATATATATATATATATATTTATATATATATATTCCAGTATATTTACTATGTATACACTTTATGTTTATTATATATTTATCTATATTATAGGCATTATGTGGTTTTATATTGATATACTTCTATATACATATTCCTATTACCATCTATATATATATATTTAATACATTTCATATTCTAAATATATATATACACATTTATAAGAAACATAATATATACACATTACCATATATATATTTAAAAACAAAATTAACCCCGCAATATATATATATATATAACCACATCCATGGAATTATAAACCATTCTTTAGTACATTATGGCAATACATTTAAAACTACTATATATATATATGCTCTATTAGACCAAATATACAGTGAATATTTAAGTGTTGCTATATATATATATACCTTACCATATAAACAGCAAATAAACCCACCTCCGACCTATATGTATCCAAGGCCTCTTCCATTCCTACGTGAAATATATTCCACTGACATAGAGAGCTTGCACATATGTCTATATATATATCTATATATATGCAGAAGCTATTTCCTTCCAAGTATATCGGTTATTCCTCTCAAGACTGTAATAGATCAATATCCCATATACATATATAAGAGGCTTGGTCTATATCCAAATATTTGCTCACATATTTGTGATTGGTGATTTTAATGCCCATCATAAAAGTGGCTTAAAATACTACTACTGACCAAGCAGGCATTTAAACCCTTATTTTTTCAATTTCTCAATCCCTCACACAAATAATTGACTTTCCAACACGTTTTGCCCTCAACCCCTGGATGGTAGATGGTCTTCTCATCTGTTTTACCTTCATCCTCGAGTCCTGTAGCGCCATGCAACTCTGCCCTCTTGGCAACCTGATCATGCTGTAGTGTCTGTCAACATCTCCCTTCAACTCCACCCGCAAAGAACCTCCTAATCACTAGAACATCGTTCTGCTATCAACGAGCAGACTGGGACTCGTTCCAGGATTTCATTAGCGATGTCCCCTGGGATGTTGTCTTTACGCTCCCCGTTCCAGAATGTGCTTCCGAGGGTCTCCTCCTGGGTTAAAAAGCTGGAATCAAAGGCTTTCATCCCTCAAGGAAATATAAGGTCAAATCGCTCCTCCCCTTGGTTCTCCGCTGCTTGCTCAGCTGCCATTTCTATGAAATGATCTTCTTTCCACCTATATCGTAGCGACATTTGATTGCAATAGACGTCTCTTTGTCTCTGCCCCGTAACGAATGTAAGCGTGTCCTCAATGAAGCAAAGTCACTATTGGCTGCTCGGATGAAGAACGTATTGCATCTCGCAAATTTGGCTCAAGGATTATTGGCGTCTCTGCAAGAAATGAAACAATAATAAACCCTCTATACCTCCTTTGTTCAACCAGTTTGAGGTTCTGACCTCTTCTGCTGACAAGGCTGAATGCTTTGCTCAAATTCTCATTCAATTCAATCGCTCGACTCTTCCGGTGTACCCACACCCGATTTCCCCTTAGAACTGAGGGCTCATTGAGCAGGCTGCACATAACCCCATCATTGGTTCTGGGCATTATCTCTAAATTAGACCCCACAAGGCTAGTGGTGGAGATGGGATACCAGCCATTGTCTTGAAGAAATGTGCACCTGAACTGGCCCCTGCCCTCTCCAAATTATATAACTACTGCCTCAATGAATCTTGTTTCCCAGCCTGTTAGAAGTCCTTATCCATTGTTCTTGTCTTTAAGAATTCTGGAGACCCTTCTAATTACCATCCTATCAGTCTCCTACCACTCTTCAGCAAAGTCTTCGAAGTTTTAATCAACGCTAAAATGGTTATGCACCTTACATCCCATAATCTGCTCTCCGACAAGCAATATGGTTTCCGCTTTGCCCGTTCTACAGCTGATGTGCTTACAGCCATAACTGAAATTATTTACCAAGCACTTCTTCATAATAGAAGCTTGTGCCGTAACTCTAGATATCTCAAAGTGTTTGATGGGGTTTGACATATTCTTCACAAGCTTCAGGGTTATGGAATTTCAGGTCCGATTGTTTGACTTAATACAATCATTCTTGTCAAACCGTGTATTGAAGGTCGTTCTCAACGGATTCTCCTCCAGCTCCTATCCCACGAACACAGGTGTTCCCCAAGGCTCTATCCTAGGCCCTCTCTGTTCCTTATCTTCATTAACGATCTTCCTGATGTCATAAAGGTTCCCATGTTAGATGACATCTACGCGGACGACACTTACTATTTACTCCTGCCTCAAAAACAAATCTAGTGTCGCCGACAAAACTGACCTGGCCATTTGTCTCGAAAAGGACCTCCATTTGATTATGGACTGGGGCTGGGATTGGCTGGTTAACTTTAATGCATCAAAAACAAAACTGCTCTCTATTACTCACCAGAGAGAACCATCCCTGCCTCCCATTAGAATGTCTGATGCTCAACTCCATGAGCATCTCTTTGCCGACTACTCAGTCTCCACATTGTCTGCTGACCTGAGATGGAACAAAATATATTGAGTCAATAGCTTCGTCTACCGCAAGAAAAGTTGGCTCCCCTATGCTGCGCCAGGAAATTTTTCTCCTGGAATCAATCCTTCAAGTCTACAAATCAACCATTAACTCTGGCATAGAGTATTACTGCCATATATGGTCTGGATCCCCTTCTAATTGTCTCAAGGACCTTGATAAAATCCAGACAGATATGCAATGTAATTAGCCCTGATCTGGCATCTTGTCTGCAGTCGCTCTCTCACAGACATGCTGTTGCCTCCTTCTGTCTTTTTTACAAATACTTTCATGGTAACTGCTCCGATGAGCTGCTTTCGCTGGTTCCCAGACTTCATGAATTTAAGCGTTCAACTAGGCTGGCATCTTGCTCTGACCCTTTCACTGATGAAACTATTAAATGTAGCCATCTCTTCTACTCCAATAGCTTCATGTCTTGCACTTCTCACCTGTGGAACATCCTTGCCATTTCTTGTTTTTCTGATAGCTATAAGCTCCAACTAATCATATGTAATGTCAGTCGGCGTCTCCAGATGCCCTGATCTATCCCCTAGCATTCTCTTCATCCATACCTCTATCACTGCTTTTGCTCTTGCACCAACTCTCTGTAACCAATTGCATGCTAGTGGCTTCTCGCTGTGCTTGGGGTGGAATGCTTAAAAAAAAATACACCAATTCTATACTTGTATATAAATATTACTATATATATAACTATATATTATTTTCAAACTAGGTCTGCGTTTCCGTCTTTTCGCAAGGATGTATTGCCCTACATCAAATTGAGTAATTTAGTATATGAATTTAATTGCCAGTGTGCTGCTGGTTATGTGGGGCGTACAACCTTGCATTTGGAAACTAGAATTAATCAGCACATTACCTTCCAAAAATACGACTTGTGTGCAAGTAGATGGGGCGCTATGCTATCTTCCCCCCATGAATATGGAATTTTGTTTTCCCCTCTTTTTGCTTTAAATTATTCATTTGCTAATCAAATTTTTATGAGATTTTGAAACCCCAGGGCTTTAAAAAAATAAGGGTTTTTTTTTTAAAACTATTTATTTTACCCCCAAACATTTTTTTTTATATATATTTATATATATATATATATATATATATTTTATATATTTATATATATATATATATATATATATATATTTATTAAATTTAAATTTTAAAATATAAATTTTATTTTAAAGGCGTTTTTTAAAAAAAAAAAAAAAAAAAAAAAAAAAAAAAAAAAAAAAAAAAAAGGAAAAAAACCCCGGTTTTTAAAGGGGCCTTTTTCAAGAAAAATTTTAAAAAGGGGTTTTTTAAAATTTTTAAATTTAGGGGTTTACTTTTAATTTTGGGTGGTTTTAAAATTTTTTTGCCGTTTTAAAATTGGCTGTTTGGGGCCCCTTTTTTTTTAAAAACGCCCCCTTTTTTTTTTTTTTTTTTTAAAAGG
>CAHIKZ030004577.1:3865000-3982139 GCA_903632075.3 Acanthosepion pharaonis | reverse complement strand
AACAATGTAATATAACAAATCACTGTAAAAATCAGCAGATAACGAAGAAAAATATACATAGGAGTAACTGGAAACAAAGAAGCTACATACACAAAACATCCTTTATGAATAATAAATACGCAAACAGCACAATACTTTCTAAACACATATAAGAAAGTAAGAACAAAAACAAATGACACCAAAAATATCATGGAAGCCCATCGTATAATATAAAATGATGCACAACTTCTTGTTTACTTATCCAGCAATGGCCACAAAACCACTCTGATCTTTCACAGCTGCTGTCCGTAATCCTTGGTACTGGAAACAGCTTTTCCCTACAAGGATACATTTGGAATTCATTGACCGAAAAGTTAGAACTGTTTTCTGTTGAAATTTATAAAATCTTTGTTTTAAAACACATTCTTTTTTAGGAAAACATGTTTCACAATTGCAATAGTTTTTATAGCTTTTTCCAGTATTGATCGGCTGGTGTCCCTCGGAAACTTTTATTTGAAATGGTGTGGAATTTTAACATCTTGATCATGTTATTTTCTCTTCGAGTTACATATGATATCCATTTTAGTTGTTGCTGTTATTGGTAGTCCTCAAGTGATACAGTTTCTGTTATCTGAACAGTTGTTTGTGATTCTGTAGCACTAATCTACAAGGTTCGAATAAGTGTGGCCTTTGCCAAGACTCACAGGCTTCACTTGCCCAAAACCATTTGTAATCCTTGATCTTGGAAAATGGTTGCGTATCTCATCATTTTCCAGTCGAAATGCCTATATATAACCGTCAGTTCTATACTAACAATTGATTCTCACTCACTTGTGAAAAATCATTTCGTCTTCTTTATTTCCATTCAAATTTGATCTTCAATAAATTTAAATGCTATGTCAGTCGTCAATATATATATATATATATATATATATATATATATATATATATATATATATATATAAATATATATAAAGAACAGTAAGATATATAATCCGGTGTTCTTGTTATTTTATTTTTTACAAAACAGTGCTCAATGTAAATTTACAGAGCATAATATTAAAATTAACTGATTTAAAATATGTTTTTTTTTTACACAGTAATAACGTTGTTTCAAAAATGGAAGAAAGACTTTTAAATTTAATTATATAATTAAATTAAAGCATTAGTTCCGTTTCATCTTCAAGCGAATATTGGAATCTTCATCTTCATTCCACACCAATATGCGCTTGAAGATGAAAAGGAACTAATGCTTTTAATTTAATTATATAATTAAATTTAAACTTCCATGTTTGAAACATGGTTATTACTATGTAGCGAAAAAAATCATATTTTAAATCAGTTAATTTATAATATATATATATATATATATATATATATATATATGTGTGTGTGTGTGTGTGTGTGTGTGTGTGAAACAAACACCCTGCATTTACATTTAATATTATTACAGAATTATCATGTAAGTTATGATACAAGTATTGGCAGTTTACAGAATATTAGTAAATAATAGCAAAGCAGATAATTCAACTTTATATTTAAGACTAGAAAGATAATTTTAGTGATGGTGCTAGGGAAAAATTGTAATGGTAATATTAACTGTTTCCCTACAAGGAAACATTTGGCATTCATTGACTAAGCAGAAAATGATGTTTTTAGTTGAAATTTATAAAATCTTTCTCTTAAAACATTTTTTGTTCTTAAAGAAAAACCGGTTTTTCAAGTCCAGTAGCTGTTATCACTCTTTCCAGTATTGATGGGGGTTTCCTTCCTAACCTTTTATTTGATGTAGTGTGGAATGTTAACATCTTGGTTATGTCGTTATTTTCTTTTCTCAAGCCTAGTAGCTGTTGTCACTCTTTCCAGTATTGTTGGCAGTTTCCTTCCTAACCTCTTGATTATGTCATTATTTTCTTTTCGTGTTTTATGTGCTATCCATTTTACTTGTTGCTGTTGTTGGTAGTCCTCAAATGATGTAGTTTCTGGCTACATTTCTTTGTGTGTGATTCTGTAGCGCCAGTTCACGATGTTCAAAGAAGGATTATCTTCGCTATGACATTCAAACTTCACTCGCTCAAAGCCATTTTTCCCACCATTAATCTTAGAAAACAGTTGTATACAGCTAAGAGTTTAGATATTTCTGAATGGGTTTGGCACCATGCATGACATACTTATGAATGTCTCGATCTGACGAGGCTATTTAAGAACATTTTCAGGTTAATCTTTTGGTTTCGTAGTAACTTGCGGTGTTGTGCGAAACTACCACTGGCACATAACTAAAAATAAATAATAAAATTATGCCGGATTAATAAATGAAATATGCATTCCTAACACACACACGCACACACACACACACACACACACACACACACACACATATATATATATATATCAATAAACCATAAGCAAGGCAATAATGCCGCTAAGATGTAACGGGCTACTGAAAGGGAATGAAAAAAAACTTTAGAAGGAACCGGGCACCCAATCCTAAAGAAGAAACAAGGTACAAACCTCTACTCCTGTTCAAAAGACCGGGAGAAGAGTGAAACGGGTGATAGGCAAATTTATGAATTCCTTTTAAGGGAAATAAATAAATATTAAATAACTTTTTCAAGGTTTAGGCGGAGACGTTAGAAGCATAGATCATTGATGTACAATAAAACGAAGGGACGCACCAAAAGTAATGCCTCTTGTTTATTTCATCTGAAGCAATAGCAGTGGTGGATAGAGCAACGTTTCTTTTTTCTCGGCAACAATGATGATGTCAGGAAAATGTTATCTTCTTTCAACCTTCCGAACATGTCTTGTCAAACATATTGTCGTCGCTTCTGCTGAAACGCATTAACAGTATTTAGTCACCTCCACCACGAGGGCATCATGTGGCACAAGGCCGGTTTAACGTGGGATCTCCGAGCCCGTGGGATCTCCGAGCCCGTGGGATCTCCGAGCCCGTGGGCTCAGCCAAAAATATGCCCTTTGAACCCGTATAAACGGGTTCAGGGTCGGTTTACCTCCCTGAAAGAGACTCCGCCCTTCGGCGTAGCCTCGTTCGGGTTCCTCCCCCCGCCCGAAGGCAAAGAGTTCAACCGATCAGCCGGTCAGCCTGTCGCCCGACTTCGGACTGAACTTCTGCTGAAACGCATTAACTGCCACAAAACTGTGCTCATATCCACTGTTTGGTTTGCATAAGTGCTCAAACGTGTCAACGGCTGTAATTTATAACGCGAGGAGGAATTCACTCACACACCTCTACTTCATACGTTTTCTTGTCAGACGCAGTTTTGCCAGACTGTCCTTCATCTGACATTCATAAGTAGGTAATGAATTTTCTCTTAGTTGATGAGATACACAGCAAAGTTCAGTCACTACTACCCCATCACTAACACCCGCTTCTTATATATAGATAAAAAATAAAATAGGACTTATTACTTTCGTAGTACCATAGCGTTCTCTGTCTTTTTTAATAGTATTACTACAACTACTACTATTACTACTGTTAATAATAATAAAAATAATAACACGTCTTTGTAAAAGTTTGAGGAACTAAGTAAATACAATGGCCTCGAGATAGAAATCAGTAGAATATGGCAACGCAATACAACATTATCGGTTGTCATTAGCACTCTGGAAATGATATTAACATTATTAAACAACAATAACAACAACAAAAACAACAACAAAGGCAGTAAACAACAAAAACAAAAAATGTGGAACATGAAGACATCGGTAATTTCAGTGGTGGTTGGAATCCTCGGTTTGTTTGGAAAAGGTTCGCATGCCTTAAAGAAATAAAAAATAAAATGTTCTCATACTTACAACACAAACTTTACAAAGAACTTTTATCAGTGTAAAATGTGTACGATCTTAGGTTGTTTTATTTTGATAGTTTTTACACAAATGCTCGGTGGAAATAAGAGTAAACGAGGAGAGAAAGAGACAGCGATGTCATGATGCTATTTCTGATATTAGGTCTCTGGTTGGGACCCCAGAAGGAAATGAATATACAACAGAAATCAAAGAGAATAATAATAATAATAATAATAACAACAACAATAATAATAATAGTAATAAAAACAACAACAACAACAATAATAATAATAACAACAACAACAACAATTAGGTCTCTGGTTGGGACCGTAACAGCAATCAAAGATAATAATAATAATAATAATAACAACAACAACAACAACAACAATAATAATAGTAATTTATGTGCTATATTTAGCTGTCCCCCCACGAGGGGTCGCATGTGACACAAGGCCGAGTTATAATAGTAATAACAACAGCAACAACAATAATAATAACAACAATAACAATAATAATAACAACAACAACAGCAATAATAATAATAACAATAAGAATAATAATAATAACAATAAGAACAATAATAATAACAACAATAATAATAATAACATCAACAATAATAACAATAATAACAACAACAACAACAATAATAATAATAATAATAACAACAATAACAACAACAACAACAATAATAATATTGATAATAATAATAATAATAATAATAATAAAATGATTGACGCAAAACCTCCAATATTCAGTTAAGAGAAGAGCGCGATTTAAGGAAAGAAAAAGAAAAAGAAAAAAAAACAATGTTTGACAATGTTAAACAATATTTCGACTGAATGTCTGCCTTCGAGTTATATATAAAAACAAATTTAAAATATAAAAATATATAAATCTACAGAAAAATTATAAGTTTTTGCACCAAAGTTGCTTGTCTTGAAATGAAAAAAAAATGGCTGTACTGATAATGAACGCGTCAAAACGGATGAAACGCCGTCAGCGTGAATCCAGGCATCTGAAATGTGTTTAATAAGACAGTGATCTTGTTCATCTTGGAATTTTTTCTTAGTCGATGAGACACTAAGAAAAATTAATCAAAGAGCTTAGTATAAATCTTATGGAACTCTCCTGTTCATTCCCTTGGGGCAGAAAGTTAATAATTTGCATACGTAACTATCTTCATGCGTTTTAAGGTCAGTAGATTCTGAATATGTTTTCAGAATGTACACTTTCCAAAGCTTGTCGAAATGACCAGTACAGACGTTTTTCTCATTACAAGACAAGCAACGTTTGTAGAAAGGCTTATAATGTTTTGTAAGTTTATATATTTTTATACTTGAAAATTAAAAAAAATATATGACTTGAAAAAGACAAACATTCTGTCGGAATATTGTTTAACATTGTCAAACACTGATTTTTCCCTTTTTTTTTCTTAAATCCCTTTCGTCTCTTAATAATAATAATAATAATAATAATAATAATAATACATTTATGGTAGATATAAAATATATATTTTTCTCTCTAATTTCAAGGTCCATAATCTGCTCGCATTCCAATGCAAAAAAATATTATTTTCTCTTGAAGTCTATGATTGAGGTATGGAGACAATTCGTATTCCACAAAGCAAAGGCAAAAACGACAACAATGACAATAATAACAATAATAACAACAACAACAACAACAACAATAATAATAATAATAATAATAATTCGCTTTACTAGGAACATCCCATGTACTTAGAAAAGTGCTATCAATTAAATGACAATTCTACTGTTGAGGCTAAGGACCATAGTTTGGACCTGGCTCTACAGAATACAAGACAAGAAACATGACATACACAAATAAATAAATAAATAAATAAATAATAATAATAATAATAATAAATTGTTCTCACGAGTACAGCCCACTCCTTACCTATGTAAAATATGTTATTTTTTTTGTTTGTCTGTTTTAATTACTCAGTGGAAAATGGCATGATGCCATTTCTGAGCTTAGGCCCCTGGTCGATACCCGGAAAGAAATGTGTACACACCAGAAATCAAAGGAAATAATAATAACATGATGCTACACAAAACACGGTTCTCATGGCTTCTGATTTTATTGATTGAAGGTGTTAACGTGTATGTTTTTTTTCTTGGTGAAGTAAGATAGACTACAGTAAATATCTAATTAAGTAAACCAAATTTGCTTGTTAGTTACTTTACCCTCACTAGTCTTCTAGGGGTCAACGCACTGAGCATCTCTTGTTTATGAACGAATAAGATTTTAGAGGGTTATTCTGTTTTTAAGTTTGAAGAACGAGACAGCTAAGATGACTTGGTAGATACATCTCGTATTTCGTATCTCATTCTCGCATTTCCTTCCAAAACCAATTGTGTATTTTTGAAAGGCGACACCATTCATAGATTATTGGTACAATTTGATAAATTGTCTGCTGCGAAAATTGAAAACACTCGTTAAACCAATTTTCTTTGGTTGGTAAAATTGAAAAGAAAATACCTCGATAGCAAGGGAAAACTTCAAAGAAGAGACATTACTAATGCAATCAGAAGAAACAAAATTTAATATCAAGACACTTTTGTTATCATCGTCTCCATGACAACGAATAATAATAATAATTATAAAATCCTGTTATTTAACACCGGGAACGCGTGCATTAGATCGAA
Organism: Acanthosepion pharaonis; assembly: GCA_903632075.3. NCBI lineage: Eukaryota > Metazoa > Mollusca > Cephalopoda > Sepiida > Sepiidae > Acanthosepion > Acanthosepion pharaonis. Next base: position 3,975,687 of record CAHIKZ030004577.1, on the reverse strand, counting down.
TTAATAAGTTCTAATCTCACCCTACATTCGTGCCCTTGTGTCAGACAAAGTTAACATATACATGTATTAGTAAGATTTTGTTAATAAAATTATCAGTTGACAATCTTTTCTTTCAATAAAAGTTCACTCAGTGCAAAACTCGAGAGCCATTCTAGGTAGAGGAATTGTAAATTAGGTGTGTGTTATGGATGTAAGAAGAGGTAGTAGGAAGTGAAGACCTGTGACGACCAATGTGACTTGGTATTGGTCGCGACACCAAATGTGACGGTCTAACCATTGGCCGATTCGGATGGGAATCTGGTTAGATTCGGTATCAGCTTTGTCGTTCCCAGCTCGCCTCCAACGTCTGGTTACCGAAGTAACTACTTTGATTTCTAGCCTAACCTACACACGTTGTGATTTGATCTTAGGTAGACGAAATCAATCAGTCGCCGGGCCACAATGCAAGCCGAATTCGAGCAAAGGTGACATCGCACAAGTATATGTAAAAGAAAATAAAGTAACAACTCGAAAGATCCAAATGTGTTAAAAAAAGAATAACATATTTTTATATCTGGTTGCTGAATACAGGACTGCACTTTCTCCCAAACCGCTTCTTTCTCCCAAACCGCTTCTATGGATACGTGACACTTTGCGTTTGTTAGGCGAGTCTTAATATCTTAAGTTGTTATTCGATAACTGGTTTTTGGTGTCTTCAGGCGATATTCGTAAAACTTGTTTTGGTGGTGTGAGTCTAAGTCGTTCTTCAAAAATAAATTGTTCTTGGTTAGAAGTCTAAGTTGGAATGCGTGGATCTTTCATGTCAGCTTCCTGCAAGGCTGATCTGCGAGCTCACAGCTCAACTCTGCTCTGTCACTCTGTCTGCGTCTGCTCGGAACTGCAACTGCCCAACTGCCGTCTACTCGCTGCGACTCTGTTTATATGGACGCCGACCAAAACCGGGTGTGGGCCTGTCGTGGTTTGGGCTCCTTGATAATTCCAAATCCACAATAACGATTTTCTTTGTTTTCGGACAGGAAAATTTATCACTTTCCATTTTTGGAAGTCCATTACTTTCTGCTTTAGAGGGGTTCTTAAGGGAATCGTCCTCCCAAATTCTTCGCTTCTCATATTGGTATCTCACACCAATACCCTCAGAGAGCGTCAACAGGTTTCCCTTCTTTCTCATAGTGGTATCTCACACCAATCCCCTCAGAGGTCAACAGGCCTCCCCCTCCTTCTCATATGTTTACCTTCACCCATTGCTCACGCCACTATTCAGCCAATGAACACTCGACAGCGTGCGTGTGGCTAGTCTGGCCTCAGTTTAAAATTATCGCTCAAAGGAAAGAAAATTATCTTCCCTTTTTTTTCTTTTCTTTCTTTTCCTCCACCAGACCCCTACGACTCGTAGTGTGGTCCTTAATCTCTATCTTAACCGAATGTCATCTGGAATTTATCAACGAGATTTTCGCCAAGCGTCAAATGGGTGGTCAACTGGACGTCTTCGCACCCTGTCGCCAGCGATCGGTCCCGGCAACAAACTTTTATCAGGTCTGGATATAAAACAGGTGTCTCTCCAAAACCAAATGATATCCCCGAAAGATAGTTAAAGGTTTATTCTTTCTCTTTCTCTCCCTTCTCTTCCTTTTTCTCTGGGGTGGCCTCAGCTGATGCCATTCTCGGTCAGTGCTTGACCTGATTACAATTATCTTCCAGCATTCTGTTTTGTAGGCCACTTGACCAATTCTAAATTTTCATTATTGCCATGGGCAGATTGCTATCTTTTATTCGCCGCGTCATGGCATAAATTAATTCTGACAGATCCGAGATCTTACGAATTTCCTATCTTCCGCGAAAAAAAAAAACCTTTTTTTCGCAAATGAAAATAAAATCTTTACCACTTTTCTTTGTTAAAAAAATAACATCGCTCAGTATGTCTTTCGTGATAGCTTCTTCTCGACTTAATTATTTCTCGCTTTTAATTTTCACGCGAGCGCTAAATAGTGTCACGCTACAATGCAAAGAAGATATTTATTTGTTTCAATTTAATATATACTAAAGTATATATACTATATATTACTATATAAAATATGTTCCAGAACAATTATATTGATGTTGACTTATATAAAAATACGTATGTTTTTGGCACACTGAGTGATTCTAAAACCCTGGCATATAGTTAGCAAAATGTTGCCAACTCCTACTCTAATCTTTTTTTTATCACGAAATTCGTTGGCACTTAAAGAATGCTGGATGACAAAATGGCCGAAACGTTGTGAGAGTCACTACGAAGATGCTGATGAAGATATAGAAATCAATAGAATGTAGAATCAATTGCAGGCCCAATAATCACAAACGGACCAGAGCAGGTTTGGCAACTCACGGCACGCGTGCCACACTTGGCACGCCAAGCAATTACGGTACAGGAACAGAAAGCAACTGAAAATAAAAAGCGACTGAGCTATTGCAGATGGTTTAACCCAGAGGTCGGCAATTTACGGCACACGTGTCACACGGAGGCACGTAAAGCAATTTCCAATGGCACGCAGCCGCAAATGACATCACGAAGTCCGAATCAATAACTACTTCAACGCAAAGAAGATATTTATCTGTTTCAATTTTAAAGTATATATACATTATATTACTATATAAAAAATATATATTGATCTAGACTTATATAAAAATACGTATGTTGTTGGCATACTGAGTGATTTTAAAACCTTGAGTTGGCATATAGTTAGCAAAATGTTGCCAACCCCTGCTCTGGTCTTTTTTTTTTATAACGATATTCGTTGACATCGAAAGAATGCTGGATGACAAAATGGCCGAAACTTTATGATAGTAACAACGAAGATGATGATTAAGATATAGAAATCAATAGAATGTAGCATCAATTGCAGGCCTAATAAGGACAAACGGTGATGTTGTCTAGAGCAGGGGCCGGTAACCTACGGCATGCGTGTCACACTTGGCACGCCAAGCAGTTTCCAATGGAACGCAGTAGCAAATGACATCATGAAATCCGAATCAATAACTACTACAACGCAAGGAAAATATTTGTTTCAGTTTTAATATATACTAAAGTATATATACTATATATTACTAAATATAATATATTGCGGAACAATTATATTGACCTTGACTTATATAAAAATACGTATGTTTTTGGCACACTGAATGATTTTAAAAACCTGATTAAGCAAATGGTTGCCGACCTCTGGTTTCATCGACTTATCGAATAGAATACTGTTAACGTGCTGGATATCGATTTGTTGGCTCTATTTTCTTAATGAACACAATAAACAGCGATCATTATTGTTCTGCAATTGTTTCTACCTTCATCGGTCAGATGACATGTTAGGAAATGAATCGTGGTTTCAACAGGACGATGTTTCTGACCACATATGTCACCGATCTACGTATATAGAAAATTTTTACAGATCGCATGAAATCCCAAAATGTGTGTCCCCACACTCTCGCTGGATCTAAATCCAAGAAAATTTTATCTGTTGGGAACAGCAAAATCTGCAGTGTAGCAAAATCGGCCGTGATCACTGGATGATTTGAAAGCAGCCATAATGACGTTTATTTAGTCAATTTCAATCATTATATAAATATGGCGACAAAGATGAGGACAATAGTCCGAATAATGTAAATAGTGTACATAATACCTCATCTCAGAAATATAGACAGATACTGAAGTGCCGAAACGTTGTAATAAATATGGCGACAAAGATGAGGACAATAGTCCGAATAATGTAAATAGTGTACATAATACCTCATCTCAGAAATATAGACAGATACTGAAGTGCCGAAACGTTGTAATAAATATGGCGACAAAGATGAGGACAATAGTCCGAATAATGTAAATAGTGTACATAATACCTCATCTCAGAAATATAGACAGATACTGGATCCCAACTAGTATTGATGGTAATGGATGTAAATTATGACATTTTTTATAATGTTCGTTCATATTCTCCTCTTGTATCCTATATTGAGACATGTCTGCTAATAAAAATATGAGTGTAAAGTGACATCACGAACAAGCTGTATTTGAAATCAAACCAATAAATAACGAATGCGGGGCTCCGAATCAAGAAGGCAAATAGAGAATGATTAAAAATATTCAGTTCATCCGGAATTTATTTAATTCAAGACAAGCTCTTCAAAAACAAAACAAAAAGAAAGAATCTTGAGGGTATCAAAAGCCGTCAAAATAAGATAATCACCAAATTTGAATATAATTTGATTAATAAATATATAACTGGTGTGGAAGAAGAGAAAAATGAACGAATGTGACAAGACGGGCAATATATATATATATATATATATATATATATATATATATATATATATATATATATATATATATAAAATGGGTGCTGATGTCAGTGGTTAGTGTGCTTAAAACTGACCTAATGACGATGTAAAAATCTATGGGTTATGCCTGTGGCCCTTATGCTAGAAACTCACCTGGTGATAATGTAAAGAAAATGTAAGTGACACCAGTGGCCACATGGGCCAGAACTCCCGTGGTGATAATGTAATGAAAATGTCGCTCATGCCAGTGGTCATTGTACCAGAACTCACTTGGTGATAATGTAAGAAAAATGTAGGTTATGTCATTTGCCTGCGAGCCAGGACTCATCTGCTAATGATGTAAGGAAAATATAGTTGATGTCAATGGCCAGTGTGCTAATACAGGCCTGAAGCTAATGTAAAAAAGAAAAAAAAATGAAAAAATCGAGTTGGTGCCTTGGAAAAGATCCTTGAATCCTTGAATATAACAAACTATAGCTGATGACAGTGGTGTTTATGTCAAAACGGATCTGCGGTCATCGTAAAATTTAAAATAAAATTGGGAGTTAATGTTATTGTCCTGTCTGTCAAAACTAGAGCTGATGATAATATCCTGTGTCGAAACGGAACCTCGTAAGAAACTGGGAACTCGCACCAGGTAAGTAAACATGGATATAAAATAAGCCCTGATGGAAGCGTAATAAAACGGAACCAAAGTCCAGTGTGACAAAACAGACCTTGTTGTCAGTGTAACAATTTGGATCTTAGACCGGCTTTACGAAAACGAACCTAAATCCTTCTTTATGCGCCATGTTCCCGCATGACGTAGCTTCTTGTCTCTTTTACCTCTTAATTAAATTTTGTCTTTTATTTCTCCTAAACACTTTTCCACTTTTGCCCTAGAAACTCTCTACCTGATGTTAAATAAATTTCGTTGCTTACACGTTCGTATCATGGTCTCCTCAGCATTCTTCGATAGAACCACATTTCTGTTGTTTCAAGTTTATATCGTATATAATACACGGGAGATATATTCTAAGCCATTTGGGAGGGAAAAAGTGGGGTCATATACATCATCAAATGCGGTAATTGCTTCAGTATGTTTTACGATAACACCGGAAGCGCTACACGCATCATAGGTAAGCAGGTAGGTTGTTCGTAAAGAGACGGGTGGGGGTAGGTATGAACGAAAGTATTAATATATAGATTCCTCTTTTTCTTCCGCGACGAAATTTGCCCATTTATCAAAATCCTGTCGACCTTTTGTGCGCCTGTAGCCCAAATCAGGTACAGGAAACAATAGCTTAGATTTTAATCAGGAAATAAAAGTAAAGACGACTGTTCTCTCCCCCATCCCTGTTCTCTTTAAAAACTACCCCTAGACAGGGTATAAAATGAAAAGGGCGCCACCCTGGGTTTCACCTTGGTTATATCTGTAAAAGGTAAAAAAAAAAAAAAAAATAGCTTACGTAAACTGCAAAAAATAAAATTAAGCGACATTGCCTCAAGTGAAGACAGCAAAGAAAAAGATACGGTACGCAGTACCTCTGGGTCTTAAGATTTATTAGCACACCAAATCTTCAACCCTTTTTATTTATGGAATTAAAGTAAAAAGAAAAAAAAATGTCAGCTTCCTGCTGCACCTATCGCAGCCTAATTGTTAGAGTTACGGACTTGTAAGTTTTTAAAAAGGATTTCGTTCTTCGATACGAGCTCCTGGAATTGATGATAACATCCAGGAAAATGACTCGTTGCGTCTTCTCGGGCTAACGTCGTCAGCTGTCATGAAGTGGAAAGACTATATATATATTACTGTGATATATTTATTGCATTAAGGACACATGGCACAGTGGATAAAGGTGTTAGTTAGCTAGATCCAGTGACAGAGTTGTGAGTTCAATACCTGGTTAAGGCAGTGGAGAGGTGAATTAACAGGAGATTACTGATAACTGACATCCGTTAGACATGGCACGTGGAACTAGAACAGTCTATCACAGCGAGCGAAATAAAGCGTTCAGTTCGACATTCCAACCACCTGAAGAAGGCCGGATAGTACAACGGCCGAAACGTTGTGATAAATATGACAACAAAGATGAGGATAATAGTCCGAATAATGTAAATAGATTACTGATTCTTCTTTTTATTTTATCTAGAATCTCTAAATACACAGCAGAAGCATCAGACCAGATGTAGCTTCAATATTTAATCCATGGAAATATATATATATATATGCAAGACACTTCGGTAAAGCGAATCGTGTCCTCTCGGTCACTGTGTGTTTATCTAAAAATGAATACGCTTAAATTCACCTTCATCCCTGCCGTCGGCTTCGTGGTAGAATCTCCGACTGACGTCAGTTCAGCCAGGTTTCGATCCTAGCTAGAGGCAACCGGACGTCTAGTCACACTGAAGAGCTGTGATACAGCGAAACAGTCTGTCTGTGGATTACTATATATATATATATATATATATATATATATATATATATAGTAATAGGTTAAAGTAATGCCGACTGAACTTTTCAGTCTTGGTTGCCAACCGGTCAAGGAGAATAAAAACTCTGAATTCCAAAACAAGAGTAGACGGAGAACTTGTCAGTGATGGTCATACTCGTGTAACGACTAGATAGCTATCATGGAAACATCCCTGTGGTGTATAGAGCTACAGCTTCACCACATTAGGGGTTGCTGTTGTGTTAAGGATATTCTCCTAATCGGTTTTGAATTTAGAGTTGTCCTTCTATTGGACTGATTGCGAACCAAGATTAGACAGCCCACGCTACGCTGCTATTAACGCCTTAATTTTGAGGGAACGGGAATCGGGTAGATTCATATCATTCTAGGAGTATTTGTGTGAAAGTGAACGCAACGCTCGCAGCTGGAATTCGAACGTGACACGCCAGTTCCACCTGTGTTTATACCTAATTTAAATCCATAGTACATTAATCACAAAAACGTTATTTACTTTGTTTTAAAAAATTAATCATTTATTTTTTTTATTTTTTTCAGTGCGAGAAGATAGGTTCGCCTATCACCCTGTTCATGGCCCTTCACCCTTATCTTAAGGTGTTTCCCTTCTTTCCTGCTTAGGACTGGATTTTCGCTTCCTGCTAAATTTTTCCCATTCTCGTCTTTATTTTTCGCGGTGGGTCGATGTTTGGTTGTTGAAATTATTTAAAAATATATGTTAATTGTAATTAAAAGAAAAAAAATACCAACAAGATTTCGAAAATCATGGCTCTCCACAGTTTCTTTTTTGATTATCTCCGAATCATCGTTAATTCTTTGGAAATATAGTTGATTTGATTTAGAGTTGTCAGTCATCTTACTATTCAAGGCTAGAGAGCTTAGTCTACATTGCTATGTCACCTATAGTTGGATGAAAGAAGTAACGGCGTCATGTCTTTCCTAAAGGTAATAATACAAAAATGAATCGTCCACCCTTATCCATGGTTGTAGCACTCGTTAGGGCCCGCGCTATGGACAAATAGTGGACGCTCAAACTGGAGTCGCAATATGAAAATATAAAAATAAATTAGAAACTATTATTTTCATTAAAAAAAAAATTACTAGCAATGCAATTTTGGATGAAAAAGAAATTGTCAAACCTGACAAGAAAATTAAATTTCGGATTTAATGACCCATAAGATATTGATATGCCATTAAATAAACAAAAATGATCGCAGCAGACTAAGCCAGAATTTGAACACCGTTCTCCGATTTTTGCGCTGATAATCGTCACGCTACCGGCACATATCCGAAGGTAATCAGATATGGGAATTTAAAGATCATCAAATACAATAGCCATGATTAAATTTTCACAAATATTTATTTAATTTTAATTTTAGTTGCTTTTCTTCACCACAACTTAGATCGTCATTCTACGATCGTAAGTAAATAATACAGGTTGGTTATAAAGTGTACAATGCCGGCCATGTTTGAGATCACATCTCTTTCATTTAGGGAAATTGAGCTGACAACGATAGGTACTCCACTGAATGAGTTACCTGACTCAGTGATTAAAAAAAAAAACTCATTTGTAACGATATAATCTTAATTTTTTATTTCCTTTGAACACGTCTTCAGTCAAATAAGACGGTCATCGAAGTTATGCAACAGAGAATTCGTCGAGTTCGGATAGGGGACCACTTGGTAACATTGGATGCAATAAGCAACCCTCTACGAAGTGATATATGTTTCATCTTCAAATAAATAAAAAGGGTTCATGAAATTAAAAACAAAACAAAAACAAAACAAAAATTCAATCAACGAATCCTCCAAACACAAAACTGTCATATTTAATGATTTTATTAAATTCTATTCTTTTTACTCGTATTTCTTTCAAGGCGATTTAACTTATTCTTAGTAACCGACATAACTGTAAATAACGTCGGCCATTAACATACACACTTCCCACAACCACCCAAACTTTATAAGTAAGTATTTTAGAGGACATGACCATAAATAACACTAGCCTATCTACTTACGCACTTCCTCCAGCCACCCAACCAGCACAAGTAAGTTACACTAGGTCATGACCGCAGATAACTTAAGCCGCTTTAGACAAACACTTCCTCCAATCGCCCAATCAGCATAAGTAAGTATTCTAGAAGTCATGACCATAAATAACCTTAGTCTATTTGCGTACAAACTTCCTACAACCACCCAACTTGCATAGGTAAGTAATATTGAGGTCATGACCTCAGATAACTTAAGCCGATTTAGATAAACACTTCCTCCAATCACCCAATCAGCATAAGTAATCTAGAAGTCATGACCATAAATAACCTTAGTCTATTTGCGTACAAACTTCCTACGACCACATAACTTGCATAGGTAAGTAATATAGAGGTCATGACGGCATATAACACATATACACAGATATGGCAGATATTCACATATACATTTCCTCCAACCACCCAACCAGCACAAATAAATAATCTAGCGGTCATGACCATAAATAGCCCTAGCCTATTTATGCACACAACACTTCCACCAACAACAAACAGCATAAGTTACTCGAGGTCATGAGCGCAGATAACCTTAGCATATACACACTTCCTCCAATCACCCAACTAGCACTCTTCTTCTAACATCGCAAACAGCATAAGTAATCTACAGGACATGACCGCAGATAACCTTAGCCTATTTATATACATACATCATCCAACCACCCAACCATCACAAAATACTCGATTTATACAGATAAAAACTAGCCTATTTAGACAAACACCTAATCGGTATAATAAAATATTCTAGAGGTCATGACCATAAATAACCTTAGCTTATTTATATACACACTTCCTCCAACCACCCAACCAGCATAAATAAGTATTCTAGAGGTTATGAGGGTAAATAAACATAGCCTAGTTTCATACAGATTACTTCCTCAAATCACCCAACCTGCATAACTAAGCAATCTAGAAGTCATAAACATAAATAATCCTAGCCTATTTCTATATGCACTTACGCCACTCACCCAACCAGAATAAATATGTAAATCTACAGGACATGGCCATAAATAACACTAGCCTATTTAAACACACACTTCCTCCAATCACCCAACCAGCATAAATATGTAATCTACAGAAAATGACCATAAATAACACTAGCCTATTTAAACACACACTTCCTCCAATCACCCAACCAGCATAAATATGTAATCTACAGAAAATGACCATAAATAACACTAACCTATTTAAACACACACTTCCCCCAATCACCCAACCAGCATAAATATGTAATCTACAGGAAATGACCATAAATAACACTAACCTATTTAAACACACACTTCCTCCAATAACCCAACCAGTAATCTAGAGGTCATGACCACAGTTAACCCTATCCTATTTACATATGTACTTCCTTCAAACACCCAACCATCACAAGGAGTAATCTATTGGTATTAGTCGTAGATAAACCTAGCCTATTTACATACATACTTCCTCCAACCACCTAACCAACACAAGGAAGTAATATAGTGGTCATGAGCACAGAGAAGACTAGTCTATTTATATACAAACCAATCTGCATAAATAAGAAATCTAATGGTCATAACTATAAATAAACGCCGCCTATTTACTTCCACACTTCCGCCGACCACCCAACCAGTAAAAATAAGCAATCTACAGCTGATGACCATAAATGATCCGAGCCTGTTTAAGCACACACTTACTCCAACCACCCAACCAGCATAAGTAAGTAAACTAGTGGTCATGACCGCAGATAACCCTAGCCAATTTACATACATACTTTCTTCACAATCCTCACACTTATGTGCCCTCCTTTGTAAATTACTACCGGGTAATAAATGCCACTTAAGATTATCGCACAAAATTTCATAACTGAATCAACTAAGCTGTCAGATCCTCATACGTCGAAACCGACGGGAGAGTCCATTATATATATATATATATATATATATATATATATATATATATATATATATATATATATATATATATATATATATATATATATATATATATCTACATTTATATATGTATATTTATATATACATATATATGAAGAAATATAGTCTTAAGGTGTGCTATATTTATGGAATAAAGTGCTCAGTATCAGAGATAGAGCGTGTGTAAATATAAAAGTGAACATAGAAGTCAACACTTAGAGGCGACAGTCTGTTTCATACTATATGCAATCGTCAGGCCCCCAAAAAATAAATAAAAAAATAAGAAACAAAAAATAAAAATAAATAAAAACAAGCAAAATAATTTAACCCAAATAAATAAATAAACGACTTCCGGTAAAATAACCGCCATAATAGACTACCCACAATGCACCACTAACCTGTATATATATAAATAGCCGAGAAAAATAACAGCACACGTGGCCTGACGATTGCATATAGCATAAAACAGACTGTCGCCTCTAAGTGTTGACTTCTATGTTCACTTTTATATATATATATATATATATATATATATATATATATATATATATATATATATAAATAGGAATTATACATCATAAAGTTTTCTAGTTCTTATTTTAAATATTTATTTTCAATATATAAGTATTGTCCAGGGTTTATTTAATATTGACAAAATAAGTGAAAATTCGGTGAAAGTTTTATGACACAATCAAGTCGTGTGATGAGTAATAGCGCCCATGACACATTCATTATACCGCCCATAGAAACTGATATATCGGAAGTAAACTGTGGTGGAAACAACGTATCAGGAGTCATCAGATCATACCATAGAAGCCACTGTCTTTAATTTGCAGTTTTTTTGTCTGTACCAATATCTATAGACAGATTACAATATTAATATTCCTTAAAATGCGTAGAAAAATGTAAATATACAAAACAATAAACAAAGGTTTAAAGAAAATGTTGTCCCAATATTAAATAGCATTTAAAACCATGTTGAAATCACACTCCCTCTAACTTATTCAGGCAGTTCTTTTTTATGTGTCGTCTCCTCTCAGGCGGTAGGCGATCATGACTCTCCACAACTTCTTGTCTCTTGTAGCACTTAATAAACTTTGACTTTCTGTTATTTACTCAAACTAATTAAGTATGTTATACGTCTTCCGCTGTCCTTACCTTCATTCTCTCCTGTGAATATCAGATTTTCTAAGCCCTCCTTCCTCACCATATTCCTCAGAAACCTCGATTGTCTCTTCCTGATGTTAAGTATTAGTTTCCTTTTTGTTTCCATTTTCTTCCAAACATCGTCGTTGCTCACGTGTTCGGTCCACGGTATCCTCAGCATCCTTCTGTAGAAACACATTTCTGTTGATTCAAGATCTTTTTCATCTGAGTAGTTACTCTCCCTTGAAAGTTCATAACGCCTCCAAAGTGGATAGGTCAAAGTCCAGATTTGAAATCATTACTTTAGTGGTTGATATAGTAATGGGCAAAGAAGAAACAGAGATTCTTGTTTGAGGTGATGTATTAAAATTCTGTCTCTGTTATGGAAGCCATGTGTTCACGTTGACTCTTTGAGACCTCGTTCGTATCAGGGTTCAAAACTGAGTTCAGGGTGCAGAAGTTCGTAGGGCGTAAAGAACTGTTTGAATTGCTAGGTAAGCTTGAGGCGTAGTGCGTAAAGAACTGTTTGAACTGCTAGGTAAGCTTGAGGCGTAGTGCGTAAAAAACTGTTTGAACTGGTAGGTAAGCTTGAGGCGTAGGGCGTAAAGAACTGTTTGAACTGCTAAGCAAGCATGAGGCGTAAGACGTAAATAACCGTTTGAATTGCTAGGTAAGCTTGAGGAATAAAATACTGTTTGAACTGTTAGGTAAGCTTGAGGCATAGGGTGTAAAGAACTGTTTGAACTGCTAGGTAAGCTTTAGGCATAGGGTGTAAATAACTGTTTGAACTGCTATATAAGCTTGAGGCGTAGGGCGTAAAGAACTGTTTGAACTACTAGGTAAGCTTGATTCTTAGGGCGTAAAGAACTGTTTGAACTGCTAGGTAAGCTTGAGACGTACTGCGTAAAGAACTGTTTGAACTGCTGGGTAAGCTTGAGGCATAGGGCGTAAAGAACTGTTTGAACTGCTAGGTAAGCTTGAGGCGTAGGGCGTAAAGAACTATTTGAACTGCTATATAAGTTTGAGGTGTAGGGCGTAAAGAACTATTTGACCTGCTATGTAAGCTTGAGGCGTAGGGCGTAAGGAACTGTTTGAAATGCTAGTTAAGCTTGAGGCATAGGGCGTAAAGAACTGTTTGAACTGCTAGATAAGCTTGAGTCGTAAGGCGTAAAGAACTGTTTGAACTGCTATGTAAGCTTGTGGCTTAGGGCGTAAAGAAATGTTTTAACTGCAAAGTAAACTTGAGGCGTAGGGCGTAAAGAGCCCTTTGAACTGCTACGTAAGCTTGAGGCGTAGGACGTAAAGAACTGTTTGAACTGCTAGGTAAGCTTGAGACGTAGTGCGTAAAGCACTGTTTGAACTGCTAGGTAAGCTTGAGGCTTAGGGCGTAAGGAACTATTTGAACTGCTAGGTAAGATTGAGGCGTAGGGCCTAAAGAACTGTTTGAACTTCTATGTAAGCTTGAGGCGTAGGACGTAAAGAACTGTTTGAACTGCTAAGTAAGCTTGAGGCGTAGGTCGTAAAGAGCTCTTTGAACTGCTAGGTAAGCTTGAGGCGTAGGACGTAAAGAACTGTTTGAACTGCTAGGTAAGCTTGAGGCATAGGGCGTAAAGAACTGTTTGAAGTAAGCTTGAGGCATAAAAACTGTTTAAACTGTAGCTTGAGGCGTAGGACGTAAAGAACTGTTTGAACTGCTAAGTAAGATTGAGGCATAGGGCGTAAAGAACTGTTTGAACTGCGAGGTAAGCTTGAGGCGTAAGGCGTAAATAACTGCTTTAACTGCTAGGTAAGCTTGAGGCGTAGGGCGTAAAGAACTGTTTGTCCTGCTATGTAGGCTTGAGGCGTAGAGCGTAAAGAACTGTTTGAAATGCTAGGTAATTTTGAGGCGTAGGGCGTAAAGAACTATTTGAACTGCTAGGTAAGCTTGACCTATTTGAGAAAGATAGAATAATTCAGACCTTATATTGGAAACAAACTGCCTGCATGTGGATATAAAATGAATTTCAATAAATACACAAAAATGAAACGTTATCTATTGTCTTCTTAATTCTTGTTCTTTCAAAAATCTCTCTTCTTAATAGAGTTTTCTGCATATACTCTAACGTCTTTATTGTCTTGATTGGGGTGAAATGATTTAAAAAAAGAAAAGAAAAAAGACAAGGACGTGTCTTCTCACCGGACTTATTCAACATTTCCAGTGAGGTGATCCTGAGAGAATTAGAACCCCCTACCAGAATTCATTATTGATGCCCACAATCTTGACAACGTAATATATGCAGATGACACAGTGTTGTTAACTGACACAGAACGTAGAAAGGGAGAAAACGACATGAAAGGAGTAATAATAAATTCTAAGAAAACAGAATATATGATTGTCAGTAAAAGGAACAGCTCTAGCACAGAGCTGAAAATGGGACACCGAAATCCGACGGCGCATTAGAACAGCAAAAATGCCTTCTAGAAGTTAAGCAAAGTATTAAGAAACAAAGAAAAATTCGTTAGAAATAAAGGAAAGATTGTTGAACTGTTATGCAATATCCGTCCTCCTATATGCCACACAGATGGAGAAGAAAATTGAAGCAACAGAAAAGTGGTTCTACAGAAGGATGCTGAGAATACAATGGGCAGAACATATGACTAACATTGACGAATTAAAGTAATTGGAAAACAAAAAGTACACTTTACTTGGATTCAGAAATTTAAATTCAGAAGTTTAAATTTCTAGCGTATATAATGAGGGAAGAAGGCTTGGAGAATTTGACACTCACATGATATTTTGAAGGCAAGAATCACAGAGGAAAGCAGTGAAAAACGGACCTGACAAGCTTGTGTAAATGTATGGTAGAACAGAAGATTAGAGCCAAATTTACAGCTATCATACCAAAACTATGACAAATTAGAATACCTATTATTTACACTCTCAATATAAGTATAATAGTCTATAATACACAAACAATCAACATTAAAAACAAAATCATCATCACAGCCATATTCACATACAGATATCACTTTAAGCAATGTGATAATGTAAAGACCAGGCAGATAGAAAAAGAGAAAAAAATATATGTACAAGTATACATGCGTGTATGTGGGTGTGAAGAAATCTTGTTCTGTCTGACATTATAGTCGATCGACCTGAAAGATGACAAGAACGTACCCCGACACTCCCCTTGTTGAAAATATCGAAAATAAGAAATTGAATTGCGTATGTATGCCTGCTCGAACATATGGATACATATCTGTGTCTGTGTCTGGTCCGGCATTGTTTATATATGTATATATATATATATATATGTATTTGTGCGAACCATAATACCTACACCCGTATGTATGTATGTATGTATGTATGTATGTATGTATGAATGTCCCCGTGCGTATGAGCGTGATCCCAAAACGAACACAGAGGAGAATTCCCTTCCCCATCAACATTAAAGATAATCAAACAAAAACTGACATAAATAGTCTCAAGTTTAAAAAAATAAATCATTTTGTCTGAGGATTTCATAAGCGTAAAACCCAGGGTTACAAACTCATATCCATTCAATTAAATATGGTATCTCTATCACTGATATTGAGCGCTTTCCAATAACCCTCGCTCATATATAAAATATATAGAATTTATATATATATATATACGCATATATATATATATATATATATATATATATATATATATATATATATATATATATATATATATTTGTGTATTTAGGCAGCAATCCTTCTTTCAGACAAGGTGCTTTTATTTAGTTTTTATACAATTTCTCATGCGATCTAATAATTTTTTTCTTTTCGGATGATAAATTATATAAAAACTGTGCGAATGTTCTTTTTATCCGAGCGCTTTCGGCTATACATCTAGCCATTTTCAAGAATTAAATATTTTAAATGTAAAATAAGAAATAGTTTGTTGTATGTATCTGGTCATCCCATAAGTTAATTACAGATGCAATCAACAATGTATTTTCCCTGATTACCCATGATTTCCTTCCATCTATTAACAAGCTTACTAATTCCATTACTGTAAAATTATTTGGCTTTGATTCGAAGAACTCACAAATGTCAGTTTTAACCTCTTCCTGTGTTACAAAAGCTGATTCTTCCAAATGATTCTGTAAGCTACGAAACAAATGGTAGTCTGAAGGAGCAAGATCGGGAGAATAAGCTGGATGAGGAATTTTCTCCCAACCAAGTTCTTCGGTCTTTTGTGACGTGATTCTTGCTGTGTGGGGTCGCGCATTGCCCTGATGAAACATCACCCCTTTTTGATTCACTTGAGCAGGTCTTTTTTCTTTGGTTCAAACGCTCTAATTGCTGACATTATATGTGAGCATTAATTGTTGCATTAGGTGGTAAGAATTCAAAGTGGATTGTTCCTTGGCGATCCTACGAGATTGAAAGAAGAACCATTTGCCCATGAAGTTCCCTTCTCGGCTGTGGCTGAGGTTCTTCCCCTTTACCAAGCCACTGTCTATGACACTTGACATTTCGATAAAAGATCCATTTTTCGTCGCCAGTCACAAGTCTATCCAAAAAAGGTGAAACAAGTTGGCGAGAATGGAGAGAAGAGCAGATGTCAACTCGGGATTTGAGGTTGTTTTCAGACAATTCATGAGGCACCCATTTTCCAAGTTTAGGAACTTTTCCAAGTTGTTGAAGATGACGATGAACAGTTGTATGGTTTGAACTGAGAACCACTGCCAATTCCTCAATTGATAAAGCAGGATTTTCTTCAAGGGCTGCTTCAAGAAGCTTTTCATCAAACTCAACTGGACGTCCGGTTCGATCTTCATCTTCAAGGGTGAAATCTCCACCTCTTAATTTTGCAAACCATCTTCTGCAATTTCATTCATTCACACATTCCTCTCCATAAACTGACTGAATGTTTCTAGCCGCTTCGGCTGCTGAGTTTCCTTTCTTGAACTCATAAAGCATTATGTGCCTCAAATGATTCTTGGGTACTTCCATGTTAGCAGGGTTTTAATCAAACAAAATCTAATTTTATTGTTCTCTGAAATAAAATTTGATCAGTTTAAATGCATCTAAACAAAAATATTGTTCAGCTCCATTAGACATTATAAAATACTCTTTAAATTTCGTTCATTTTAACAAAAAGTTAAAATTCGGACAGAACTTATGGGATGACCTGGTATTATGTTTATCATCCGAAAAGAAAAAAAATTATTAGATCACATTGAAAATTATATAAAAAACTAAATAAAAGCACCTTGTCTGTTGTATTCAATGAAATGTATATATATATATATATATATATATATATATATATATATATATATATATATATATATATATATAACATTGTGCAAATTAATTGAAAGAAAACGAATAATTTCGTTATTATTTACCTTTTTGTATTTTTCCAGAGAATGTTTCCGGGCCAGTCTATAGTACTTCGATTGGTAAGGGTTGCCATTGTGTGCGTGCAGGGTTACAAATTTTCGTACGCCTCCTTGCCGTAGGGCAATTAATCGACAGACAAGACAATAGTGTATGGACGCGATAAAAATTTGATGCAATCACGGATGATGAAATATTTTTCAAGGCCAAACAAATTTCATCATACACCTCGAAAATAGATTCATATTACTGCACACCACTGCAAATGACCTAATCTGTGGAAAAAATAGAAATCGATTTCACCCTGTCACTCCAGTGGGTCTAAAACTGACCGTATAGTGAAAGAAAGCAGACTATAGCAGTTGTTTCAATTAATTTGCACAAGGCTGCATATATATATATATATATATATATATATATATATATATATATATATATATATATATATATATATATAAAACATTAGGCAGCATATGATTACATACAAAGAAATAATCACACATAGAATTAATCAGAAGTATTAATGCGATTATTGGCGACTATGGATGAACAGGATTTTAATGCATATATTATGTTTTCTAGCGATGGATGTCGCCAATAATCGCATTAATACCTCTGATTAATTCTATGTGTGATTATTTCTTTGTATATATATATATATATATATATATATATATATATATATATATATAAAGTAGTAATGTTTTATTCTGTTCCAAGTTAGCTTTCAATTCCTTGAGTTATGAAACGGACATTGCGTCTTCATATTTATCTTAAGATAGATGGTTCGTCATAATGTCTTTTTCAGGTTGCACTTCGTTGGGCGTGGCAGTGGAGTTGTTGCAAATTAAACAATGCACCTTTTCATTCACCGTTTTGCAAAAATACTGTAAATCACACTTTTCTTGAAGCACTTGCCTTTCTTCGCCCCCTTTTCTTTTTCTCCTTAGCAGGAGGAGCACGAGTCATTTTCAGGGTTGAAGTAGTAGGGAAAAAAAAAATTAATTTTCAAAATTAATGATGCGGAATCTGAGAAATTACTGGTACATTTAAACTACAGGTAACAGTAAAAAGAGATAAAGTAATTTTGTTAACGCCTCTAAAACTTTTTTTGGCTGATATTTCACTTTTAAAAGCAAAAACTTTTCAAATTTTGAAAGAGTTTTTGTTTACAATTTTTAATGAGCTGGCATATTGTTTTCGTGGTGTTATGGCCAGTGGCATGGCTACTCGAGAGAATTTGTCTCACGCTATTTCCTAAGCCACGAAGAATATCGAATATTTGATACAATTTTTAAAATAGTAGCTTAGTATCGTACTAACTTAAAGTTTGTCGATTATTTAAAATAAATTTCTGAAGTAAACGTTATTCTTATTTGTAATTCTATTAAAATACTATTTTCTTAAATACTGTATTTTATAAATTATAAAATCTTGCAATTTTGTCCGTTAAATAACCCAATTAATATTCTTTGTGCGGGCCACAGGTGTGCTTATTTAACACGGTAAACCACTTCTCAGTTTCATCCGCCATATTTTTGTTCTTAACTTATCGTGAAATCAGAATGCTACAATCACTTGTCTGTGTTCCTTTTGCGTGTTAAAACCGTTCTTACTTTGTGAACTTGTTTTGCTTAGTTTTGTCTTGCATATATATTGTTTGGTTAGTATTATTTTGATCTGTTCTGTTCTTTCTTTATTGTTTATTGGAAACCTTGTCAATTCTGTTTCTTGGGCATTTGAGGGCATTTCTACCAATTACAATTAACCATAGCAAATTACTCGTCGAAAACTCTTAAACTAACTCAGAAACGTACAAGGATCAATAAAATGAGCAATGTTCACATGAAAAAACAGATTGAAAGAGGTCAACATGGATCAGAGAAGAAATCAAAAGAAAAAAAGTATGTGGACAAAACATATAGCAAGAAAAACCATAACATAATAATAAAAGGTTCCTTGATTGGTGGCCGACGGGAAAAGACAAGATGGATTAAATGGCGAGGCTTGCTCGTAAAACATCGGAAAGAATATCATAGTCCCGGTCATTAATTAATTGATTTGTTTTTTACGGTTTATCAACCTTTTGTAAATTATTTAAAGCCAGAAAATATTTTTAGATTGAATATTTAGGCACGGTGGATATTGGCTCGGATTGAGGAATCGGAAAGCTGAGTTCGAATTCCAGTCGAATCCATTAAATTCACTTACGAAAGGTATACATTCTTTTCTTCTTCTCCCCCAGCTATGGGTAAATACCAGCGGGTTCTATAGCCTTCGATGGCAGTTAGTCTACTGCAGAAAGAAATGGCAACCTACTGCGGGAAAAAGATACATGATCGCCTAAGCGTGTATCACATAACTGTCTGAAGAATTTCTTTGGAGATAATAATGATTAACTGGTACACGTCCTAACAATTAACCTTATAGCTAGTGGAGAAGAGGTGGATTCATATCTTTCCCAAGGTGAATATAACTAACCGAGCTGGAATTAGAACTCGGCTCTCCTATTTCCAATTCCGAGACGTCATCACCCACATATCCAAGATTACAGCACATGCTATTTCCATGCGTTTACCCAGCGCGTTGCCTAACTTCAGTGATCGTACGAGAACCCGTATTTCAACGCGATAGGGCCGTAAGCCGAAGGATATGAGCAAGTCCGCCATATACTGGTGCGATGGATAAATTGTCGTCTAAATTATGCCAAAATGAAAATAAAACTGACATCTCATTTTAATAGATATATTTATTTTGTGATGTCAGCGAACACTCGTTTGACACTTTTGTAATGTCAATGAATACTCGTTGTCACTTCTTTAATGCTCGTTGTAGTCAAGACTTTGTAATCGCAGATACAACAATAGTAACGCCGTTGAACAATACTGGTGTCAGACGCCTTCGAATAGCACTCGCACTAATAGTCAGTTCAGTGCCATGCGTGATACACACGTAGGCGATCATGTATCTTTCGATACATGACTGACGAGGTAGATTTTTTCCCCGGTAGACTAGTTGCCATTCTTTCTGCGGTAGACCAGTTGTCATCCAAGGATACAGAACCCGGTTTGTCCTGTTATTTACCCATAGCTGGAGGGAGAAGAAGAGGATTCATACCTTTCCCAAGGGTATTAGTGCGTAAGTGAATGTAACTCTCCGATTCCTCAATCAGAGCCGCTATCCACCACTATCACACACACACATGAAAAAAATATAGTTTTTAGATTTGCTATATTTATGGGATAAAGTGCTCAATATCAGAGATAGAGCGTATATATATATATATATATATATATATATATATATATATACACGTACATACATGTATATATATATATATATATATGTATATATATATATATATATATATATATATATATATATATATATATATGTCATTCCCCTGTGCGACTAGAAATCCGAATGCCTCAATCTAGGATTGAAACCCAACGGATTTGGTGTTAGACTTTCCATCACTGAGCTATCTTCATTTGACAGAATGAGCTAGCTAAATCTAGCGTATTATTTTTTGTTTTTACAAATGCCAATCAGCCATTCATTTTACTGAAGAGCTTTATATTAGCGCAGGTATCTATCTATCTATCTATCTATCTATCTATCTATCTATCTATCTATCTATTGCTAACCTCGAGATGCCCCAGTCATTTTCCAAGCGAGCTTGGGAGAGAAGATTCATATCTTTTCCAGGGGTATTATCACATAATAGAGAAATAGTATAGTGAATAGAGTAGGGAATAGCTGTCCGTATAGTAATAGAGGATAAAATAGAAATGACGATCCGAATAGTAATAGACGATAGACTAGGAATAGTGATCCATTAGACGTCACGCGACATTTTACTTATGCGTTTCCTCTATAGTCACCTGGTCTACTTAATTCAATAATGTTTGTTCTCTGGCGATCTATGTTCAAACTCAGCGGCAGCGACACTTTATTCCTATGTAAAAATTTACTAAAATTACACAAAAACATCGAATTACTAAAGAGTAAATTTTTTCGATAAAATCGCCAGTGGCTTCAACTCAGGCAATCTCCTGCATCTCTTCTGGGCAATCTTGTTTAAGTTGATGAATGCTGTCATAATCCTTGCCTTCAGTTCATCTTTGCCGTTAGAAGGATTTTTGTTGTTCTTTCGCTCAACTGCTCCCCACATAATAATCAAGGGGGTGGAGTCTGAGGAGATAGGTGCCCAGATGTAAAGGGTGATGTGGTCGCAGAAATTTTCTAACAACCATAACTGGGTTCTCCTCCTTGTGTGGCATGGTGCAGAGTCCTGTTGCCAGTATTAGGGTCTTCCAGAAGCCACCAGTTTGACACAGGACAGCGCTATCTCCTGAAGGTACTTGATGTAGGCCGCCGTGTTGAGTCTGAGGCCCTGTGGCAAGATGAATGGTGGCAATATCAGGGATAGAACGTATGTAAATTAAAAAGTGGACATTGTCAACACCCGACAGTCTGTTTCATGCTAAACACGATCTTCAGGCCATGTGCGTTGTGTTGACTTCAATGTCCACTTTTACACACACACACACACGCGCGCACACACACACACATTGTTGTGTCTGTGTGTGCGTATGTGCGGATCAATGGGTGAAATCATTCGTCATTCGCTTAAATTTCCATTGTAGAATGTTCAATCCGTCGATTAATTAAGTGCCTTCACAAATAAGGCTATTATGTTCAAAAATCGAGTAAAATAAATATCTTTTCATCATTAGGCTTCAGATTTATGAATATACATAAGTATATAAGCACCTACACACACAGACAAACACACAAGCATATATATGTAGATATATATCATTACACAATAGACAAGTCTAGTGTATTTCTTAATGTAGATGTGTGTAAGTGCATGTGATATGGAGTGTGCGTGTGTATGTGTGTGTGTGTATGCGTGTTTAATTTATCACTGGGTTTTTACAGGTGTCCTTGCACAGTGCATGACTTGAAATTTGAGCCTCGAAAAATTAAAAGAATCGGGGAAAAGGTGGAACGTAAACAGATTGAGTAGTATTAATAGATTGGTGGAAAATCTCCCTCGGACGTTTCCCCCTTGATAAAGAATTCCTATTTATCAAAGTCAAGTCGAAAAATCAGCAAATAGAAACAGAGAATAGTAAGGAAATTGACAGACAAAGATACTTATATATTTGAAGAAAATGATGTTTTTATTTATTTTTTTTTAAACTTGTTGTCTAGCGTCTGAGGTCATGCGACACGGACTGAGATGGCTTAAAGGCTTGTAAAAAAAAAAATAAATAAAACGGCTCAGATACAATCTGCGGTTTGACAGAAAGGTTTCAGGCGTTTTTGTTATCGTATTGTATACTTTTTTAAAAAAAAATTTTCATTGTTTACAAACACACAGAAAAATAAAATAGAAAAGAGCGAGAAAGACTCATTAAAATAAAACTGTTCACAATAGAAGGAAGTAAATTTAATAAGGGAAATCTATGTCTTTATAATAGCTGGTGTTTTTCCCCCTCTAATAGATATAAACCATAGCTTTAGATCCTGCAGGGAAAGTCCGGAGAGTGTAGCTCCTTACCCACCAGTAAAAAAAAAAAATCACTCATACACCGTTTAATGAAAGGGACTATATAGGGTGCAGCAGAAATACCTCCCACATTTTAAACTGCCACCTATGTGATGCCAGTGAACTTGTTGTGGACCGGTGTACGCGTTGTGAGATAAACACGTGTGTCTCCTAAAATGCCCACAATAAACATGGTTGACTCGAGATATGAGTCCACCTAAAGAAACGTAAAGAAACAAGACCCAATATATATATATATATATGATAATGTATTAACAACGTTATAAAGACAGTAATATGTGTGTAACAAATGAATGTGGAAACATTTACGGTCCAAAATATGTGTATTGAGTGAATGTGTGTGTATGTATTGTTCATGCGTTTCGCAAAAAGAGAACGCGTTCCTCCGCGAGAAATTTAGATGTTGTATAAGCAGAAAAGTAAGAAGAGAATGATAAGATTTTATTGTAGAATATTTAAAGTGCTGCAGCGCGTCCCCAAGTAGCGGTTTCAAAAATTAGGAAGAGTTAACCTGATAGTACATGAGCAAGAAAGGTATACATTTTAATTAGTATCTTTTAAAGCAAGGGAGCTAATTCACTAAGAGTCATATTGATGGATGCGACAAGCTTAGGCAAGTGTCAATGCTGTCTTCATCTAGCTAATGTCTAACCATTTTTTCAGATGCCATCAGTTAACATCATGCCTTGAACTGGTGCATACCGTGTGTTTGCTGATGAAACTATTTTTGAAAGACTGGTGAATCTCTAATTGCAACACAGAGATCTTTTCGTACTCATTTCATGTTACGCTGAAATGATGGTGTTCTGGATAGAAAACTCAATACTCCTATGGGTTGAAAAATTTCAGGGCCATAGGTTCAGCGCTTGAAACAAAACCAGCTGAAGACATCGAAGCTCTCAAACTTGTGGGTGACGGAAAAATTTAGAAATCGTCTACAAGAGTGTAATGCAAATAGAGACCACAGTTTGAAGGATATCATTTTTAAAGTAAAAATGAGTAATAACTGTAGACATTTGTTTAAACAACAGTGAAATAAGATTTTTTTACGAGAAGTTACCTTGGTCTTTTTGTCAACCTTTAAAATGTGGGAGGAATTTCTGTCGCACCCTGTATAAAAGAATATCTACTATGGTGACATGGTAGACTCGTCTTTTTCCTACCTATCACCCCTAGTAACAGAACAGTCTATATCTTACGCCTACGTACGGAAAACTTCAACCAATAAAAACCGTACTAGGCGAATCAACCAATCTCATTGGTTAATGACACAATAATCTGAAAGTTCACGTGCAAAAACGAAATTGCGCCAAAACTCCGTGAGCCAAATTCGGACTTTCAGAACTTATAAAAGAAAACGTCGACTGACCCAAGCAGTCAGAGACGAACACCCACAGAGAAATTGCCAACATACTCCACGTCACTCGAAATCACGATTTTACCGCCCAAAGGTACATCAGCGCTGACTCACTTGCAATTTAAACTCAACCAACTCTGTGGACATCGAATCACAAACCTTGCTTATCCAAAATGAATTATATTCACTGCCTATTAAGTGAAAATCAACGTGCGAACGATTTAAAAATAATACAGTCAAAGGTAGATCACTCCGTAAGTACTGCCAAAAAGACACTTAATATTGACAATTTTAATATCAACACAAATCTAAAAAGACTGTAAATGAACAAACGAATACTAAGAGAGACATACTGAAACATAAAATATCACACACACTTTGTCATAATGACATATACCAAATATCCTACTTGTATATTGTTTTGAATTGTATATAAATATTTTATTGGCTTCAAAATTGAATATGTCTTGTTCTTAATCGTATTTGAAATTCGTTTATTTATTTGTTTGTGGATGCAGAAAGTCATGCAACCTACACAAATTCCTTCTGATTCTCTCAATTACAATTAATAAATTCTGCACATCCCCATAACATATTGTTTTCAGTTTGTTCAACATATCAATTTGGCATGACATTTAAATGAAAACTGCAATGCTTTCAATCATATATATATATATATATATATATATATATATATATATATATAGTCATCCAAAGACAGACTGTTTCGCTGTATCACAGCTCATCAGTGTGGTTAGAGGTCCTGTTGCCTCTGGCTAGGATTGAAACCTGACTGAATTGGCGTCAGTCAGGGATTCTACCACTAAGCCGTTGGTGCACGGCAGGGATGAAGGTGAATTCAAGCATATTTTTTTTTAGATAAACACACAGTGACTGAGAGAACTCGATTCGATTTACCGAAGAGTCTTGCATTATTAGCCATAATAGTCACTTTTTACAAACCCACACTTCCTTCCCAGATATCAGAGATATAGCGTATGTAAATATAAATATCAAAGTGAACATTGAAGTCGACTTCGAGAAAAAATCCAATACACGCGGCCTGACGAATGCGTCTAGCATGAAACAGCCTGTCGCCTCTGAATGTTGACTTCAATGTTCACTTATATATATATATATATATATATATATATATATATATATATATATAACTTGTAGGTACTGCTGCTTGTTTCTTTTTGTAGAAGATATAAAGACATTTGTTATGTTTTTACAATCATGATTTGGACTGGTTCACTGACTGCATTTGATGTTGAAACATTTTTTAAAGACAGCTTTTCGTACTAATTTCATGTTACGTCAGAATGATGATGTGTCCAGATATAAAAATCAATTGGTTGAAAATTTCAGTGCCACAGATTCAACACTTAAAACAAAGCCACCTGGAAAATCTCAAGTGCTCAAACTCCAGAAAATGCCCAGGCTCCAGTAACCGTCGCCAACATTGTATGGCGAATAAAAGCCACAATGTTGAGGATGATGTCATTTTTAAAACCAAATGAACAAAAACAGCAGCTCTTTGTTTTAACAACAGTAAAATATTTTTTAATAGCAGTTACCTTGGTCTTTTTGTCAACCTTTAAAATCTTGGAGGTGTTTTGGTCGTAATCTGTGCATACATAATGGATGCGATCTGATTTCGAACAAGGACATCGTTTCATTTATTTTCAAATGTGGGTAGCGTAAATGTGGTTTATTAGTACTCTCAAGGACTTACAGATGATCCTACCTTTGATTTAACTTTAACAGCTCAGTGGGGTGAGGGAGGGATTGGCTGGCCTCAATGCATCGAAAGCTACTGTAGTGAAGTTCCGTTATCGCCGAGCAGACTCTGAATTTTCAATTATCGCGTTAAACGGGTGCTCTGTCAGTGAGGCCTCGTACCTTAAGTGCCTATTCGGAGACCTTAGCCCAAACCCCAAGCTGAACTTCTACATGTGGTCCATCATTAAAGATGCAGCTAAAATGGTCTGTTCCCTGTACTGTTTCAGTAAGTGCAAAAACTCTTTATTCTATCCTGTATAACAGCCAAATCAGGTCGAAAACGGAGTATCGCTGTCATATATAGTCAGGGGCTGTCCAGACTTCACTTTTCACTCACGTTACTGTCTAAAAGCATCTCCGTGTCCGTGTGGGTGGTGAATTATTTTCAACCCCTTTCCCACACGTCGCAAGCCTGTCTATGCTCTATCACTGTTTCTATGGAAAGTGTTCTGACGAACTAAATTCCCCAGTTTCACTGGTTCTAATCTTCACAGCTATGACCCGCCATATCAGGTACATTGTAGCGAATCATTTCGTTCGTATTCCATTGGTGAAATATAAGTTCCACCCTAGTAGTTCCTCCCCACTAATCGCTGCTTTGTAGAATCGACTCCCAAGAATATGCTTCCGCGATCACTCTTGGCCACTTCAAATCTATGGTCAACCGTTATCTTCTCCACATAGCATAAATTATCTCACTCACTCTGTAACCCTTGGGCCTTATACAGAGTGAACATCATTGTAAAAAATTATCTAATTACATATTCTCTTGGCAATGTTGAAGGCCTCTTTCGGTACTTGTTACAGTAATATCTATGGCGTTTTAGTCCACCAAGTGAGGCGCATTCTTTTTTACACTCACTGAAATTAGAAATTCTATATGACCTGTAAGGAATGACTTCAGATCCTGAATTTTCACATATCATGGTGGATGTGTTTTCTCACAAGGAGACTCCTTGCCTTGAACGTCTAGTGAGCTTCGAGCTTTCTTCAGAGCTTAAGTGGAACGTATATATGCGATCTATTGCTATAGATGCTGGAAACATGGTTGGTTCCTTGCAGCTCTCTGGTAAGTATCCGACTCCCCCTACTATACTCTGTCTTTACAAGAAGCAGATCAGACCAAAAATGGATTTTAGTTTTTAAAAACTTCCTTGTTGCTCACATGTTCCGCCCATAGTATTCTCATTGCTTCAACTCTTCTCTCTGTGTTTGAGAACATTGTCCAGCATTCACTCTTATATAAGAGGATTGATATTACATGACATTTCAGCGCACAATTCTTTGTTTCTCGAGAACTTTTCCTGTTTCTTAATACTTTGCTTAGCTTTTGGAAAGCATCTTTTGCTATTCCAGTGCTCCCATCTTGGGTTGTCGCTCTTTGATTTTGCTATGTTCAATTTTTGTAATTCTTTGATTTTGGTATCTCCAATTTCCAATTTGCATTTTGGGCTGTTTTTTTTACTAACAACCATGCATTCTATCTTCTTGCAATTAGTCCTTTCTTCTCGCTTTCCATCACTAGCTTCTGTAAGACTTCTTGTAGTTTCTTCCCTGTGTCTGTTATCAACAATGTGTCATCTGAATATCTTATATTATTAAGATTGCGACCGCCAATAATGAATCCTGGTAGGACTTCTAATTTTCTCAAATTCGCTTCGCTATATAGGTTGAATAAGTCCGGCGAGAAGATACATCCTTGTCTTACGTCTCTTTCTATTTTTGTATATCTGTTGAAATCATTTTCTATCCGTATGCAGACAGTTTGCTACAAAGTATAGGTTCTTGATGATTTTAATATCCTTCTCAAATATGTCAAGGTTGCTAATCCGTTCGAATAGATCGTTGTGGCGTACTTTATTGAAGGCTTTTTGTATAATTTATAAAACACGGGTACACTAGTACCTAATTTTAACTTTCTGCAACCATTGCATTATTATATATGCTTTTGTGGCAGGACAAATCGTGGTTTCTTTTGTTGTTAAGTTTCTGAACAACAATAATGAATCCTGGTAGGATTTTTAATTCTCTCAAAATCGCTTCACAGTATAGGTTGAATAAGTCCGGCGAGAAGATACATCCTTGTCTTACATCTCTTTCTATTTTTGTATATCTGTTGAAATCATTTTCTATCCGTATTCGGGCAGTTTGATACAAAGTATAGGTTCTTGATGATTTTAATATCCTTCCCAAAGTAGGCCATCCGTGCGACCAGATTTACATCGACTTTGACGCGCTGACTGAAGAAATCTTGCAATGAAGAGCGTCCTATTCATATCTTATGTTGTTAAGATTTCGGTCACCAATAATGAATCCTGGTAGGACTTCTAATTCTCTCCGAATCCCCTCACTGTATAGGTTGATTAAGTCCCGTGTGCAACCAATTCAGTAGGAGTTCTTGTAGTTTCCTTTCTGTGTCTGCAATCAACACTGTGTCATCTGCATATTCTATGTTGTTAAGATTGTGACCGCCAATAATGAATCCTGGTAAGACTTCTAATTCTCTCCGAATCACTTCATTATATAGGATGAATAAATCCGGTGAGAAGTGACATCCTTGTCTTACACCCCTTTTAATCTTTGCGTCTTTTCTGAACTCATTTTCTGGTTTGTCACCATTATACGTTCTGGATCATTTTAATATCATTCCCAAATATGTCTAGATTATGAAGGAATTCCAACAATTCATTGTGACATTCGAACCCAGATAAAACCAGATATTTGAATACTGATTTTTCTAGTTAAAACTGGTCAGCCTATCTCGAAAAAAAAAAAAAAAATGCAACGTAACGGAATCATTTTTAGCAAATGTTCTTGTCCTTGTGCCATACTCAGCTATACATAGTAAATATGTAATAATGTGAGTTTGGTAAAAGTGCTTAAATTAGATGTGTCGCCTTTTATCAGTGTCCAGCCAGTCCCTCGAATGTCACGCCACATACTTTGTACGCAATCTGACTATTTTAGGAGCTTCTTATTATAATATTCAGGCATTAAAAAAAAAAGGATTCACTATCTTCTCCCCCCTGTACACTTATCCCCGCCCACCTGCATGCAAAAAAGCTCGTGAGTTAGGAGGATAAAAAGAGTTCTTAATTCATGGAAGATGACTCAGTTTTTGTGGTCCACCAGCACAAAGACACTTTTTGATTTCAATACACAACCCACAAGTAATTACACTTGGAAATATTTCTGAGACATCGCGTAGCAGATTTGATTGATAAGAGCGAAGAAAAAAAAGATAAAAATGTTTTTTTTACAAATATTCATTGATCGAATATGTCAATGTATCTGTGACTAAAAATATTTTAGACGTTTAATTCCAATTTGTTTAATTTGTTCTATATATCTTTTTCTTTCGTTTTCTCTTTCTTCTTTTCTTCTTCTTTCTTCTTTTTTTCTTCTCTTTCTTCTTTTCTTCTTCTCTTTCTTCTTGCTCTTCTTTTTTCGTTATTCTTCTTCCCTTTTTTTTCTTTTATCTTCTTCATTTTCTTCTTTTTCTCCTTCTGCTTCTTGTTCTTGTTCTTTCTTCTGTCTTTCTTCTGCTTCTTCTTCTCTTTTTCTTCTTATTCTTTCTTTCTTTCTTTCTTTCTTTCTTTCTTCTTCTTCTTCTTCTTCTTCTTCTTCTTCTTCTCCCCTCCTTCTCCTCCTCCTCCTCCTTCTTCTTCTTCTTCTTCTTCTTCTTCTTCTTCTTCTTCTTCTTCTTCTTCTTCTTCGTTGTTGTTCTTCTAAGATTCTTATTTTAAATTTCTTCTCTTTAAGGACATTTTTAATCATTTCACCCCAATCAAGGTGATAATGTCACTAAGACAAAATAGTTGACTGAGAGTGAAAAAAAAAAAAAAAATGAGAAGACATTAGTGAAGAGAAAGGATAGCAAAAGAACAGGATTCAAGAAGGCAGAAGATGGCGATTGATGTTCCATTTAAATTTGAGAATATTATATGTGACACGGGAGAAAAAAGCCGGAAGAGATTTCCACAGGCGAA
This sequence comes from Acanthosepion pharaonis, assembly GCA_903632075.3. Lineage (NCBI taxonomy): Eukaryota > Metazoa > Mollusca > Cephalopoda > Sepiida > Sepiidae > Acanthosepion > Acanthosepion pharaonis. The sequence goes on along the minus strand of CAHIKZ030004577.1, from coordinate 3,945,776 downwards.
AAATGCGATAAAAGAAACTATTAGAATAGAAATTACCGTTACGTCTAAGTTATTTCAACAGTAAAATGATGAGACCTAACTGACAATCTAGTCCTACGTATTCATGAGGTCGAGGTACCAAAAGGGAAGCTTATTATACCAAGTGCCATGGAGATATTTATAGAAAAGACACAGGGAAGTTGCATAACACAGATTCAATATAATCATATCAGTAGAAAATATGACTCTCCACAGCGTTCTTTAATATATAAATATTATGTCTTGTTATAATTATTCTTTGGGAAGATAGTAGAGTTGTTCTTCATTACAATCACCGCAGTTTTAAATTCAGGTGTCAAAGGATAGCACTGTTTTCTATACTATTTTATCTCTGTGGTGGAGAAAGAAAACATGATTTCATGCCTTTCCAAATGGAAAGTGGACACAAACTCAATCTCAGAATTTGAACTCGGCTTACAGATTTCATTTTTTTCATTTTCAGCTCTATTTTAAATTTTTTGCATTTATCAAAAACAAAACCTGCTTGATAAGGTTGATAATTCGTAAAATACAAATCAATCAGTCCATGTAAAAAATGATGACACAGAAATACACACGTCAATGTAACTTGGATATATTTCAGATACTCAGTCTCAGTCAATTTTTTACCATTTTTTTTGTTTACCGTATACAAGGCCCAAGAGCTACTCAAGAGAGAGGATTACTAAAGCCGATTGACATATGATTGGTAAGAGGAATAGTTAAGAGGCTCATTTTATGAGAATATGTGGAAAGGATAATGGTTTAACTGAGTTTGAACAGTATTTACACCATTTACATCGCTCGAACTATTGTCCTCATCTTTATTGCTATATTAACGACGTTTCGGTCGTTGTACGCGCCGGCCTTCTTCAGGTGATATACCTTGGAATTTTGAACTGAACCCTTTGTTTAGTCAACGGGGATAGTTTGTCCTATTTTTTTTAGATATCTCAGTTTCAATTAATTCCCTTTAGTAACTCATCTCCCCAAGTTTTTGTCCCCTCGGCTATTGCCAGGTATTGAACTCACAACACTTTGGGTTAAGTCACTTTTGTGGATGACTCAATCAACGCTTTTATCCACCAGGTTGAAATGTCGTGAATATGGAAATAAAGATGAGGACAACAATCCGAAAGATATAAATAGTAGAAACAGTTACAATACCTCATCTCAGAAATATAGACAGATCCTGACGAAGACCGGAGTGTACAACGGCTGAAACATCGTGGATATGGAAATAAAGATGAGGACAACAATCCGAACGATATAAATAGTAGAAACAGTTACAATACCTCATCTCAGTCGATCTAGTTTCTGAAATCTATCGGACATAAAAGGACAGCCATTTGAAGACGTGGACAGTTTGTTGGCAAGTCAGATTTTATGCATGATTCCAAACTTTGGTAAACCTCCGAGATTCAGCGGTATTAAAACTTTAATCTAATACCAAAGGGCAATGGGGCCAGACTATCTTAGGAGAGAGATATGAAGATTCAGTTATTAAAATAAAATACTGTATATATTTGTGTATAAGCCTTTTTCTGTTCGCATCAAGTCAGAAATTTCTTTTCTTCTTTGGAATTAAAAGAACCCACTGATTCCAGCCTATAAATGCGACAGATGGAGAAAAATAACGTTTCGTGGAACGAAATATACTGTGAAAAACTCACGCATGTTGTTACGTCTGTCTATTTTAGTATTAATAATACGAGTAAAATTGGTCCTGAGTAATACACCTGTCAATTACGAAAACTTCGTTTACAAAGTTAAATACAAATCATCAAATGGCATGGCTGATACCATCTTTATTATCAAAGCCACCGACAGCGTTAATGCCAGGTGTAAGAATTAGGGATATAGAGATAAAAGGGTTTAATTGTTCAGGTAATTGTTTTTCTTAGCTTAAACTTTCAGAACTTCATCTCATTGGTTTGCCGCATACATTTGTGCTTGTGACAGGAGATCTATGCAGCAAAATAGATTTACCGTATTTTTTGCGTATAAGACGCATTTTTTTTTTTATCTATAAAATATCTCCCAAAACCAACGCGCGCCATATAAATCGAAGGTCGGCTAGCGGTGTTAACTTATCTTCTATTACATTCTAAATAGTTACCATGAATTTAGTACATCTTGGTCTGTGATGAATTTGTCATAAGTCAAGTTTTCATGCTGAAATATGTTACCGAGTGGGTAACTTGGCGGATAGTAGGGAGGGCTATGAATTACAAAGAAAAAATTTTTTTCGCCTTATTCCATTAAATTTTTTTAGGGTAAGTGGGGGCGTCTAATGTATCGGTCGTCTTCTAAACAGGGAAATACGGTAAGTAATTCACTGATGATTTTGACAAAATCTACGAGTACATGGGTTCAGGGCAAACGTAACATGAAATACCAGAGCAGCTGGGTCTGAGCAATTTGATTTTCCCTGTGAAATGGAGACTTGACTTACTGCATTATCTGCACGACTCGAGAAGCACGGGACTTTCAATTTTAAAATTAAGCGTATTCAACATTCATTCAAAGTTGTTATTTTTATGTAACCCGGTCCAGGCAGACCAGCTTCGGATGGAAGTCAAAGAACAGCTGGCTAGACAGAAAACGAGCACTGTCCTGAGGATAAAATTGTTCAAATCTTTCTGTTAGTATCTCAGGAAGTAGCTGAAAGAAAGTTCCGAGTATTCAAATTTTCCTTAATGTAAAAACTTAACCCTTTGACCCCTGCGCTCCTGAACAATTTTAACCCTTCTGTCTGAGCTCCTGAGTCAAAATTCACAAATAATTGGTATTTAATGTTTTACGGTACATATAAAAATAGTTAAAAAATATAACTTCCTGATTGCTTCCCTGACAGCCCAGGGTGAGACTCTGCACGCTTCATGGTAAAAACGATTTTTTTTTAAAAATCCAAAATACATGCACAAAACAATGAAAAGGCGCGGACATTTGGTAGTATGACGTTCGATGACATCAGAATATTACAGTTTTTCTGATTGGCTCTTCAAAATAAGACAACCAATAGCAAATCACGAAGGAAGTGTTTACCCACTGTTCAAATGTATGTATTTCTGGATTTGTAAGTTTATGTCAGTGTCCCCTAAAAAAGCAAGTTTCTTAAGTAGAAAGATTAAGATGAATGTAGAACAAATTCTTAAATTTCGAAGATTATTATCGTCTTGTCCTGTGAATCAGAACCGACACCATGTAGCAATTATTCCCCGACTAAAAAAAGAAACAGAACAAAAAAAAAACGTGATGGAAATTTACAAACTCAGGTTATGTTAGGATTATGATAATCACACCATAATTTACAGGGGAGATTATAGCCTAATTCATTCTATATCCCTAACCGTTACTCCTGACATAAACGCTGTCGGTGGCTTTCAAAGATAATATCAGCTGTACCATTTGACGTTTTGGGATTTCACTTTGCAAACAAAGATTTGGTAATTGACTAGATGTATACTCGAGGTGAATTTTATTTGTTTTATTAATACTAAAATAGACAGATGAACAAACGGGAGTTTTTTTCACGATATATTTCTACTCATCTTGTGGGGGGAGTATTTTCGGGTTATCTTTTCCTAATTTTTGGAATCGCTACTAAGGGACGCTATCAGGCACTATGAATACTCTGCGATAAAATTTTATCACTATCTTCTTACTTTTCCACTCACACGTCAACATATACGTCTCTCGCGGAAGAATGCGTTCCCTTTTTGGGAACGCTTGAACAATACACACATACGCACACGTACGTACGCACTTTTCGCTTAATTGTTTCTAGGACTTTCTCCTAAACAAACTACACATACGCAAACAATTCACTAGCTTAAATGTTTTCTTCATTCATATTGATTGTACAGTAACACGCAACAATATTCTGTTGTTTATGTAACACTTTATTGTTAAGACATTATCATATGTTTGTACATATATATATATATATATATATATATATATATATGTACATACATATATATATATATATATAGTGAACATAGAAGTCAACACTTAGAGGCGACAGTCTGTTTCATGCTATATGCAATCGTCAGGCCACGTGTGCTGTTACTTTCCCCGGCTATTTATATATATACGGGTCAGTGGTGGCCTGACGATTGCATATAGCATGAAACAGACTGTCGCCTGAAGTGTTGACTTTATGCTCACTTTTATATTTACACACGCTCTATCTCTGATATTGAGCACTTTATCCCATAAATATAGCACACCTTAGACTATATTTCTTCATATATATATATATATATATATATATATATATATATTGGTCCTTGTTGTTTATTTAAATTGTTTTACGTGAACTAATATTCCGAGTCTGCCATGTTGGTTGTGGGTATTTCAGGAGACACACTTGTTTATCTCTCAACGCGTACACCGGCCCGCAACATATTTCGTTTCACGAAACTTTATTTTTCTCCATCTGTTTCTGAGATGAGGTAGTGTAACTATTTACACTATTAACATTGTTTGAACTGTTGTCCTCATCTTTATTGCCATATTCACCTTCCACATCTGTTTCTATTTTTGAGATGATGTTATGCAACTATTTACACTATTTACATCATTTGGACTGTTGTACTCATCTTTATTGCCATATTCACCACGTTTCGGCCGTTTTACGCTCCGATCTTTTTCAGATTATGTTATTTGTGATTTCGAACATAACCTTTTTTTTAGTCCACGGGGGCAGATTGTTCTAATTTCACGTGCCATGCCTTTGGTAATATACCTCCGTGGACTAAATAAAGGTTACGTTCGAAATTCCAACCAGGAGAAGGTCGGAGCGTACAACGGCCAAATTGTCGTGAATATGGCAATAAACATAAGGACAATAGTCTGAACTATATAAATAGTATAAATATTTATTTTTCCCATTTTTATGTTATTTGTATTATCATCTTTTATCCTAATATATTCGGATATTTTTTGGCTTAAAAACTCTGAGAATTTGTAAGAAATATCTACCCACATCAGGAAAACGTGCAACCTCATACAGCCGAAGTTATATAACCTTCTAGTTTCAGATAATATAACCAATATAATCGAATTCAATGATATGCTAAAAAGTGTTCAAATTAGGTCCTTTTTACTGAACCGTAATCCTGCAGTAATACCCTTGTTCGAACAGGTCACGCCATTTTTATTGACTGGAGAGTAAGTGATTTTAAATTCTGAAAAGAATTACTCCTATTAACAATATTGCTGCCATATCTGAGCTGGAGTTGCCCAGTCTTCACTTGACTGTCCGGATAGATTTCAAAAGCTTCTATGCAGCCTCGTTGGTAATGAATTATTTTCAACCCTGCTACCTCTTACCCCGCAGACGAAAATTCGCAATCGTCTTACAAATCTATCACTATCCTTCGTATTCCGTTAGTAGGGAGAAAGTTCAACTTGGAAAGCTTCTTTCCTAGAACTGCTACTTTGTGGAACAAACTTCCAATAGAATGTTTTCCTTGTCACTACAATCTTAACCTTTTAGTCTAGTGTTAGCCGTTAGTTCTTCTACATAACGTCATAAAAAGCGCTTCTTGTCTCCTTTTTCTTACACTTATACAGCATTATTCAGCAACACTTATCTTAAGTGGATCTTAGGCCTTCTATTAGGTCAATAAAAGCGTAAAGAAGGTAAACACAAGTGGTCATTTAGTAAGAACAGGTAGATAATAAAATCTGAATCCCCCTCCCACCAAGTTCTAAATTTTGTTGTGATTTCAAATATATAAAAGTTGAATTGGTACGGTACTCATAAAATCTGAATACGCACCAAATTCACAAAAATCACAATTGGTGCTAAATTTCACAAATTAAACTGGCACCCAAGTCATAAAATTTGAAAAGAAATCTAATTTATAACATCTGAATTTATGACAATTTTACAAAGTTTGAATCAAATTCACGAAATTTGAACTTTATACTAAATTTAGAAAATTTGAAATGTCAGTAAAATCGAAATAGTTTTGAACAATTTCAAATGAAATGTGAATCGGTGCAAAATTTATGAAAATATAAACTTGTGTAAAATTAATAAAATATGAATTTTCGAAAGTTTGAGTTGTACCAAGTTGTAAATTTTCTATCGGTAATAAATATATGTCTGAATTGGTAACTAAAATAAAACTGAATTGCGATCATATTGATAAAATTTGCATTGGTACTAAATTCATAACATTTGCATCGTTATCAAAATCATAACATTTGATTTGGTATCAAATTCGTAAGATGTCAGTAGCTAATAACAAATAAATAATAACAAATAGGAAGTAAGTAATAACAAATACGTAATAAGTAATAACAAATAGATAATAAGTAATAACAAGTACGTAATAAGTAATAACAGATAATAATAACAAGTACGTAATAAGTAATAACAAATAGATAATAACAAATAGGTAATAAGAAATAGATGATAACAAATACGCAATAAGTAATAACCTATAGGTAATAACAAATGCGTAATAAGTAATAACAAATAGGTAATAATTAATAGCAAATACGTAATAAGGAATAAAACATTGGTAATAACAAATACGTAATAAGTAATAACAATAGATAATAAGTAATAACAAATAGATAATAAGTAATAACAAGTACGTAATAAGTAATAACAGATAATAATAACAAGTACGTAATAAGTAATAACAAATAGATAATAACAAATAGGTAATAAGAAATAGATGATAACAAATACGCAATAAGTAATAACCTATAGGTAATAACAAATGCGTAATAAAGTAATAACAAATAGGTAATAATTAATAGCAAATACGTAATAAGGAATAAAACATTGGTAATAACAAATACGTAATAAGTAATAACAATAGATAATAAGTAATAACAAATAGATAATAAGTAATAACAAGTACGTAATAAGTAATAACAGATAATAATAACAAGTTACGTAATAAGTAATAACAAATAGATAATAACAAATAGGTAATAAGAAATAGATGATAACAAATACGCAATAAGTAATAACCTATAGGTAATAACAAATGCGTAATAAGTAATAACAAATAGGTAATAATTAATAGCAAATACGTAATAAGGAATAAAACATTGGTAATAACAAATACGTAATAAGTAATAACAATAGATAATAAGTAATAACAAATAGATAATAAGTAATGACAAGTACGTAATAACAAATAACAAATAGGTAATAAGTAATAACAAATACGTAATAAGTAATAACAAATAGATAATAATAACAAGTACGTAACAAGTAATAACAAATAGATCATAACAAATAGGTAATAGGTCATAACAAATAGATAATAACAAATACTCAATAACTAATAACCTATAGGTAATAAAAAATGCGTAATAAGTAATAAAAAATAGGTAATAATTAATAGGAAATACGTAATAAGGAATAACAAATAGGTAATAAGTAATAATAATTAGGGAATAAGTAATAACAAATAGGTAAGCACAACTACGTAATAACTAATAACAAATGCATAAGTAATAACAAATACATAAGAAGTAATAACAAATAGATAAGTAATAGCAAATAAGTAATACGTAATAACAGATAGATAATAACAAATAGGCAATAAGTAATAACTAATAAAATTTGAATTAGTTCCAATTCAAAAGAATTTGAATTGTTATCAAATTCATATTTAATTTATTACCAAATTTATAAATAGTGAATTGTTACGAAGTTAATGTAATCTGAACTGGTGAGAATTTCCTAAAATCTTGAGGTGATACAAAATCCATATGTTTAGAAATGAATGTAATGTATTCGAATCAAACATATGAAAAACTCTAACGTGTCAGGAAAGATAAAAATGATGGCCTAAAAATATTTGACATTCTAAAAATACTTCCTCTCATAAAACGCAAAGTTAATTATAACTGTAAGTCACAAATGGAATCTGTGTTCGGGTAAAGATTTTCTTTCAAATGTGAAGTAACATGGCATATAAAGGGCAGTTGTCATACGATATGGTTGTGTGTCGAACATAAGGTTTTCACTGTTTAGAGATTTTTCCAGTCACTCAGGAAGTTTCAGTTGAAATTGAAACCTGAATCAGAAGTAGGTAAAAACGACAGGGGGCGACAAATTGATAGCCACTCATTTTAATTTATCCAAAAATCAGGTCTAAAATGAGAAAAAAAAATTAGCAAGATGTAATTTTTTTGATTGATTTATTCATTTTTACGGCTTATTCAAAACCGGGAAATATTTTTAGAATGTAAGAACATTTTTGAGATAATAAAAATTTAGTCTTATTATTTAACTCGTAGCTGGGGGAGAGAAGATGAGGATTCATATATTTCCCAAGGATATTTGCTCGTAAGTGGATATAACGAACCCAAGTGAAATGTGAACTCGGCTCTCCGATTAACAATTCTGAGCCATTATCCATTACATTGACCGCACATCCGAGATTACAGCACCTGGTATTATCAATGCAATTTTTAAGTTGATGCTGCAATGGGAGATGGCTGTGGAAGAAGTATTTATTCCCTATTTCCCCCATTATGGGCATTATCATATACGTGATATAATAATACTGGTATTTCGTGGACGGAACGGCTGAAAGGAAAAGGAATGACAAACATGTTTCTTCTCAGTGAGACTTTTATATACTAAGACATACACCCTCTCTCTCTCTCTCTCTCTCTCTCTCTCTCTCTCTATATATATATATATATATATATATATATATATATACGTGTGTTCCACGGGAGAATAATATATCGTATATATCTGTAAAGCAGAGTGTAAGGAGAAACAAAAAAGAAGGGCCTAACATATAATATGGAGATACTTCTGTGTCTGGAAAACCATGTTTAGGACTCCAGATTCAAATGGGCTGGGTTCATCTATGTCCCAGGCGAGGACATATTCCAAGAATGGGAAACAGTGAGTCTTGGGTTTTCCCAAATTGAGGACTGCAAGCTAGAATTTTTTTTATATATCTAGGAAAGATATGTACCCAAAGAGAAATGGCACCATGGACTTTTAAGCTGCTAGGGAGGCAGATTTAGCCTCGACACGGGCCATGGGCCCGTTGGGGTGCGTTCTAATGAAAGCAACCTTATAATTTGGTTGCTGTAAGCAAGTGAAAGTTACTGCCGGTATGGTCACTGTATGATGTCATGTGAATTATCTCCACCAAAGGGAGATAATCTGCTTCTCTGCAGTGCTTTAGACCAGTGATTTTCAACCGGTGTGCGACTGCACACTTGATGTGCCGTGAGAGGATCGTAGGTGTGCTGCGAAAAACCTTAGACGTTATTAATTAAATTATTCTTGAGAGAAAACCAAAGTACAATAAAAGTGCATATCAAAGTGAAGATCCCTTATTATACAAGTATATAATTGTTATAATAAAATGTATAGACAATACATAACGTGGGTTGCGTGTGCGATATGAGATCGCACGACACGCCCACAAATGCTTCGATTTGACAAGGAGTTGCCGTAGAACACCGATACATGTTGAAATCATCCAAAGTTGATTTCGGGAATGACTCAGCAATTCCAAATTATGCGCGTATTGAATTGTGCCCAAAGGAGTGAGGATTGAACGTATTTTATTTATTTTGTCTTTTACAGAGCGTTCAATTAAAATTATTTTTTTAAATTAAGAAACAAACATTAGAAGATGACGCAAAGAAGATATTTTAAACCAACGGCAAACTCATTAATTGTTAATTTATAATAAACAGAAAAAATACATAAATATAAGATTTTAAGAATTTGAATTATTATCTGTTTATTACAAATTATAATAAATTGCTTTGTTTCTGTTAATAAACAAATCATAAAAAATGTATACCCTTTTTTATCTTATTTTAATCGCCATAATTTAATTTTGCTGCGGAAATTTAACTTTAAGTTCAAATGTATCGCGAGATAAAAAAAATATTGAAAAAAATTTCTTTAGAAACAGTGCAAAACATAAAACTATAGACGGCATTTTTTAAAGAGATTGCAGATTTTCTAGCGCTACAGAAGGATGCTAGGGATATCATGAACCAAACGTGTGAGCAACGATGAAGTTTTGTAAACAAGAAAGAAGCTTATACTTAACATCAGGAAGAGGCAGTAGAAATTTCTGGGACACTTAATGAGAAAGGAAGGCCTGGAGAATCTGATACTCATAGGTCGAATAGAGGGAAAGAGAGACAAAGGAAAACGACACATGACATAAATGGCGGGCTGAAGCAAGTGGATGATAGAACGTGGTCTGCAAGAGGTGACGAGAGTTACAAGGCATTGAGGAGAGTGGAGAGCCATGATTGTCTACGTCCTGAAGGGACACGTCACATAAAAAGAAAGAAAGTTTTGTTTTTTTAGATGAAAAGAAATTTAAGTCAGATATACAACACTGAACCTGTATTCTTATTTAGTTTACATAGAAGCCGAATATTTTACAAGCATATTTTGGATTGCTATTCAATAAATGGGAAATCGCATTCAAATTGCCTCAATTTGTACTCGGATCTTCAAGCATTCTTAGTATATATATCTTTTGATGGAAAGTTTCAAGGCGGCAAGGTAATCTTAGAAATGCTATAGATGTAAATAGAGCGCGCATTATTGTTTGTGTAATCAGTCAACAATAGTGCACTTGAAGAAAATTTCGCAAAATGGGGAAATGGGTTTTACATAAAATTAAAAACATTAAATTCAAAACATAAATATCGGTCAACGTTTAATTGTAAATTAAAATTGGGCTAATAAAAATAAATGTCAGAATACGGCCATATTGAACACACCTCGTCAACGTAGTTGCAATTTGATGAAAGTAGCAGATAATCTATCTATCTATCTATCTATCTATCTATCTATCTATCTATCTCAGTATGGTCACATGCATCTCATTCTGTTTCTTTCTCCCTATCTATCTCTTCTGTTCATATCTATCTATCTATCTATCTATCTATCTATCTATCTATCTATCTATCTATGTTCCCATGCATATCATTCTTCCTTTCTTTCTATCTTTCTTTCATTCTTTATTTCTATCTATCTATCTATCTATCTATCTATGGTTACATGCATCTCATTCTGTTTCTATCTTTCTTTCTTTCTTTCTTTCTTTCTTTCTTTTCTGTTAACATCTATCTATCTATCTATCTATCTATCTATCTATCTATCTATTGCTGTTGTTGTTTATGTTTGCTTCAAAACACAATGTTCAAAATATAATTTCATTTCTTAATTTCCACGGTGTTAGTATCGTGAATAAACTCATCCTTTTGAGATTATTAAAGTAGGAAATCGATTATCCGGTGGGATTGTATTTTGTTTGTATAAATAATTATTTGGATAATTGAGTGTTACGATAATAAGATTTTTCGATTATAAAAAAGGAAACTACATTGAACATATAAAACAGAGGCCAAGAGGCCAGCCTTCATTTAGTCAATACATTGAATGAAAACACAGGATATTTCTTTAAATACACGTAATATTTTATTATTTTTAAAAATAAAATCTTGTCTAAATAATGAAAATATGGAGTTGTTAGTGATTAGCTCCTTCAATAATTAAATGTGTATCGTTTTTTACAAGAACATTTTAATGTACGTGAAATAATGGCGGTATAAAGAGTACATGCACAAAATAACTGACCAATTGATTTACAATTCAAAGTAACATTTATTAAAACAAAATTAACGAAAGGAAATTTTAAAACAAGAGTTTCTTTTCTTAGAATTAAATTGTATTCTGTTGTGGTGTTCTCCCTCTAAAGAGTCTATTTTGGACTCTTCCACCTACTATAAGATTAGTAGGAGAGAAGGCCTTGAGGGAACAGTCGAAGAGATTGAACGCTGGGCCATACGAGACACTCTCACTAGTCGTTTGATACTCTTCTGTTGTACTTACTGTTTAATATATGATATATCTGCAACCCTGGTTTTTGTTATTTTTTTAACCATTTACTTGGTTACAACATCTTAATTTATTTGACTGTTCCTCAACGCCTTCTCTCCTCCTAATCTTATATTAGGCGGAAGAGTCCAAAATGGAATCTTTAGAGGGAGTACACCTTAACATATACACAACAAAATCTTCATGTATATGTTATAGTGGGACTTACTTTGTTCATGTGTTTTAGTGTGAAGCATTCACAGCCGTTTTAGCTTCAGTGTGAAAAGTTCATGTCAGCAGTTCGAAAAATGAAAACCCGGAGAAGAGAGAGTTACTTTGGGTTCATGTGTTTTTATATTTGAGAGCTGTTGCTGATAAGTTTTATGTTAGGGCTGCTACTATGTTTAAATTCACTACAGGCTGAACCATGACTCATGGGGAAGTTACAAAAGATACTAGGAACAAAGTTGGTGTTAAATCCTTCAATTTATTCCATATTTTTATGTGTTAAAATGACTTTAACTCTTTGATGCCATGCATTAATGAGTCAACAATTGCTGCATCCAAACTTATGGTGCCAGATCCACACGAGTAAATATCGATGAAAACACTAGGGATGCAAATGTACGCAAACGCACAAATACGCATGTCATTTATCTAAACTGTCACAAGGCAATAAATACAGAGCACTCTTTCATATTCAAGCTTACTACAGTAATAATACCGAGAATAGCTTTTTTTTTTTTGCATTATTCCATTCCACGGCAAGAGTTCTTGAGAATGGGAGACTGCGATGGGAAGAAAACTTGTCTGGTATAGATTTATATTTTGTGAAAAAATGCCATGACCCATTAGGGTGTAGGCGACTATGGTTCTCCATTGCTTTTTTTTCTTTATATTTTCTGATTTGCCATACCTTTTGGGGAAAGATGGTGAAGGAGTTTTCCCGCAGATTCTCTACTGTTTGAATTCAAACTTTCCTTCTCTTAGACTAGTTGCCATCAAGAGCCAGAGAACCCCGTTTTCACTTGGGGGAAAGCAGAGATGGAGGGAATTCGTGAGAAATTGAATGCAACATTATCAGAGAGAGAGAGAGAGAGAGAGAGAGAGAGAGAGAGAGAGAGAGAGAGAGAGAGAGAGAGAGAGAGAGCGCGAACCCAGTTTACACTTGGGGGAAAGCAGAGATGGGGGGAATTAGTGAGAAATTGAATGCAACATTATCAGAGAGAGAGAGAGAAAGAGAGAGAGAGAGAGAGAGAGAAAGAGAGACTCTAAAGAAATGAACAACAAATATGTTTGATGAGGACGCTTTAGTTATTTTCAAAATATTACCCGCATTTACTTAATTCATTATTCCTTCCACTTTTCAAAGCAATCTGAAAAATCCTCTTTCGGGATCGCCATCAGCTGTATTGTCACGTGCTCCTTAATCTCGACAATGGCGTTTCAGTAGCAACTCTGATAAAGCCCGAAATCATAGGGAGCCAAGTTGGCTGTCATAAGTGTGGACACACTTGGGTGACGCGATGCTTTGCCAAAATACGCCTGCAAGTGACGTAAAGAATCAAGTTGCCTGCTCATTGTGAATGCGATGGCCACACAGTAGATTAGCCTAATCAATGATGTCTCAATGCCGAGAGAGTAAATTTCAAGGAGATGATCCGTTAACAAATGCACCTTAAGGTTGTCAAGTGCAATGCAGGACATCCAAGCAGTTCTTGAGTTATTACATAGTTATATTCATGTGTAGTTATATATTTCTGTGCTGTGGTGTCCTTCCTCTAAAGACTCTATGTTGGACTCTTCAACCTACTATAAGATTAGTAGGAGAGAAGGCCTTGGGGGAACAGTCGACCAGACTGTTCGTAACTGTCGAACTCTCTGCCTCGGCAGAGAGGAACCCGGACGAGGCTTTGCCGAAGGGCAAAGTTTCGCCCGGGGATGTAGACAGGCCCTGAACCCGTTAATGAGGGTTCTAAGGGAATATTTTTGGCTGAGCCTACGGGCTCGGAGAACCCACGGTAAACTCGGCCTTGTGCCACATACATCCCTCGTGGGGAGGCTGTTAAATATAAGAGTCGAAAAGATTGAACACCGGGTCAACCGACACACATTCACTAGTCATGTAATACTCTTCTGTTGTACTTATTGTTTAATATATGATATATCTGCAAACCTGATTTTTGTTATTACTTAACCATTTACTTGGTCATAACAGTCTGAAAAAAGTCACTGATGATCCTCTTTAAAATTACAATTATACTTTAAAGCAGGTCTTCTCAAAGTTTTCAGTTGACGGATCCTTTGTAAAAGAATTTGATTTCCATTTAGGCTTATAGAAACTAATCAAATATAGAATTAAGAAACAGCAATTAACTTAATTTACTTGGGAAAAGAATCAGTCATCTACACTGCTGTGCAAATTAATTGAAACGAAACGAATAATTCTGTTATTATTTACTTTTTTCGTATTTTTCTAGGGAAACATGACCCAGTGCACATATTCGTATGTCCATTCCACGAAGTCTTTCCTTGGAGATTGACCACAGATTCTCGATTGGATTTAAATCAGAGGAGTTTTCATGCCAGACGATAGTACTTGGATTTGCTCACTTTGCTTGCCATTTGTCCGTGCAGCGTTACAATTTTTGTACGCTTCCTTGGAGTAACGTCCATCTCAGTCAATGTCCATAGAACAACTAATCGACAGTCGAGATAATAGTGTCTGGGCGTGATGAAAATCTGATGCAATCACGGATGATACAATTTTTATTATACACTCCGAAAACAGATTCATATTACTGCACACCATTGGAAATGACCTAATTTGAGGAAATAATAGAAATCGATTACACCATGTCATTTCAGTGTGTCTAAAACTGATCTTATGATGAAAGAAAAGAAATTAAAGCGCTTGTTTCAATAAATTTCCACAAGGATGTATGACGATCTATGTCTAGATTGAACTTGACACTTATGTCTAAAGCGTTGAGCCTCGTTCTGAGTACAGTCGTTCATCTTGGCTGGAGTAAAATTAGATTTTAGTCAGTGAGAATCGATAATATTTTTTTGATATATTGAAAGTTAGAAGACAGTTTTTTAACTTTATTTTTTATGTATCATGAAAATACGTGGCTAATAATGACATGAAACAAATATTTTGCGAATTTTGGTATAACATTGTAAATAATATTACAATAGAATTGCATTGCTAATTATTTTCTTGTAAACTATAAAAATCAGATACAAAAAATGTAAACGATTGGAAGGTGTCGTGAATTCAGGTAAGCGTTACGAACAGACATTGCATGCATAATAACAATAAAAGATTTCATTTTCGTCTCAATCTAAAAAAAATAGAAATCGATTACACCGTGTCACTCCGGTTGGTCTAAAACTGACCGTATGATGAAAGAAAAGAAAATAAAGCAGTTGTTTCAATTAATTTTCACAAGAGTATATATATATGTTGAGATGTTGTGAGTTCCCGCGTGTCGGTGTAAGAATCAAGACAAACACAGTTGTAGAGGAAAATACTGGTATATTCATAAAAACAATTAACAATAGAGTGATTAGTAGAACGAAGGTTGGTTAGTACGAAACATTATCCAAAGTCTATAGTCCAACGGTATGTACCGGGTAAGCTTATCTGGACTGCTGACGCTGACTCTCTCCCCTCGCTCCCCAGAGCTGACTTATATAAGAGGACCAGTCCATTACTAGTTAGAAGGTGGGTGCGCCCCAACAATATATATATATATATATATATATATATATATATATATATATATATATATATATATATATATATATATATATATATATATATATATATATATATATATATATATATTGCAAACTGTTGGAGTAATTCTAAACAGTAGCCTTCTCCGCTAACGCAACGCTCTTCATTAAAAATCGAGCATTATGAATGTCTGGCGTTTGTTTACATTCGTAAAAAATAATGCCGTGCGATGATAGCTCAGGGGTAGAAACTCCAACTGATGCCAAGTCGGTCGGGTTTCGATCCCGGCTTGAAACAATCGGATGTCTAGTCGCAATGATGAGCTGTGTTACAGCGAAACAGGCTTGTATGTGTGGATGACAATATATATATATATATATATATATATATATATATATATATATATATATATATATATATATGTGTAAAACCTAATCTGAGGAAAAATCGATTACACCCTGTCACTCTTGTGGGTCGAAAACTGACCGTATGATGAAAGAAAGGAAACTGAAGCGGTTGTTTCAATTTACAAGGGTGTATAAAATGTAAATGCTTGAATTAGGAGAACGGGTTTGGTGATATAGAAACGCTAAGATGCGGTTTTGGGAGTTTGGCTCGCAAATCTCCACAGTGGCCTAAGAAAAGTTTTTTTAGCCAGGAGAAATAAACTACATCCAATTTCAAAATTTAATTGCGTAAACCCAACTCAACATAAATAAACAATATTTGGATCTAATATGGAGTAGGTCCTCCATTTGCTAGTTTCAGTGCTTGTATTCGATTGTTCATGGATTTGATCAAGTTTTCAACATTCGTCTGATCCATATTTTGCCATTCCTTTAGAAATGTTTCTTTAAGGGTTGCCACTGATGTGATTTTGGTTGTACCCTCTCCAAGTCTTCGGTTAAGGTGCTCCCAAACGTGCTCTATTGGATTCATGTCAGGAATTTGGGTTACACATGACAGTGGCTTGATTCCTTGCAGTTCCTTCCAGACCTTTGCTGCTCGTATGACATGGCGCTCCATCTCCTTGAAAAAGGTAGACATCCTTGTCAATCTGGTTGGAAGTAGTCCTTCCGCTAATCTTTGACAGTATTTTGGACCATTCAACCGCTTGTTAACAAGAATCAGCTCAAATCTCCCTCCAAACCAGACAGCGCTCCACACCATTACTCTAATCCCTCCATGTTTCACGGTCACCTGCAGACATTCTGTGTTCCAAGTCTCATGATTTCTCCAAACATAGACCTGTCTTAAATTCGAATGTTGGTAGAATTCACTTTAAACTGACCAAATTAGAGACTGCTAAGATTCATAATCTCGAATTCTCTCGCCCAGTCCATACGCCTGTTCCGGTTAACCTCTGATATCCAGGGTTTCTTTCTTGCAACTCTTCTTTGATAGCCCAGCTCTTTCAGAGTCTTTCTCAACGCATATGGCGACATTTCCATGATGTTGGCGACATCTTTGACGTTCTGACGACGGTTTCTGATGACTTCCCTCTTCAGCGCCCTTTTCCTTTGCTCAGGCACGATACTTGGTCTCCCTGAACGTTGTTCCACACGACAATGAGCTTCATTAAATTTGTGACAATATTATTAACCGTTTGATGATTAACCTGGAAAAATCTAGTAATTTCTCTATTTGTCTTGCCACACTGATGACATCCTATTATTTGCCCTCGTTGAAATTCACCAATTTAAATTTAAGTCAACTATCGTTCATAGATGAGAGTAGCTTGATACTAACATTTATTGTCAGAAAAAAGAAGAGACGTTATTACTCAAGCCAAAATTGCTGTAATCAAAGGTGGCTAAAAACTTATCATATCCCACTGTACGTCCTCTGTTCAAAGTGCTTCTCTGTTTGTTTAGTAAATAATGCATGTGGCTAAACACATATTCCACCAGATACGAACTATTAAATGGACATAACCGCTGCGTTAAGTTTGGATTATTTGATACCTTTTTTTTAATGTTTATCTACCAAAACCTAATTTCGTTAAATGTGAACATAGATTTGGCTTCAAAAGCGAGTGTCATTTTAATAAATTCTATAAGAAAAATGTCTAAATTTGCACTTCCGGCTTCATCGTTTAATATCAGGGATCGTCTAGACCTGCAAATACCTGAATTGACTGTTTCAAGAATTCTTGAATCGAGCTTTCCTGTATTCTTGCAAATTCTCTTGGTTTGTATGAATAGACAACTCATTATATATAAAAAACGCATTACATTTTCTGGTTGCTGTATAAACGACAATGCTGTAAATTACTCTAAGTTGCGTCGGATGAAAGTAATCACGTATAACACAAATTTAGTCTGTAATCCAACAGCTGTAGAGATGTAAACAGCAGTTCCAACCTAAATCAATGCAACTTCTTCTCTTTTTCTATATACTATGTCCCTTCAGAATGTTGGGGATCATAGCTCTCCACAATTTCCTGTCCTTTGTAGCTTAATAAATTTTGTCTTTTTGTTATCTTTTCTAGACCTTGTTCCGCTATCCATTTACTTATGCTAGCTAGGTTATACGTCGTTTTTCTCCATCCCACTTGCCTTCAGTCCGTCCTGTGAATATCAAATTTTCCAAGCCCTCTTTCCTCATTATATGCCATATACATTTCAACAGTCTCTTCCTGCTGTTAGGTATAAGTGTCCATTTTGTTTTCATATTCTCTAAAACTTCGTCGCTACTCATATTTTCTTTCTGCTTTGTAGAACTTTATTTCTGTTGCTTCAAGTCTCTTCTTCATCTATGAGGAGATTTTTCAGCATCCATTGACATATATGAAGATTGATATTACATTTTAGTTCAGTACTCTTCTCTCAAATCACAGTGCTGATAACAAATATGGCGCCAGTTTGTTTACATTGCGCAGATCAGTACAAAAATTTCAGTGATTGCGCAAGTCAGTGTTGCCAACATTGTGTGAAAATTTTGTGTGAATTGATTGGACAGTTTTTGAAATATTATCTAAAATATAAACAGCTATACATTTTTTGAAAAATATATTACCAGCAATAGATTTTTGAAGAAAAAATATTACTAGCAATAAAAATTGTCGGCATTGAATAATCCAGTGAGGTTGATATGCCATAAAACAAAACAAAGCAAACCAAAGAGCTGTGAGTTCAATACCTGGCCACAGCAGAGGGGAAAAAACTTGGAGAGTTGAGTTACTGAGGAGAATTAACTGAAACTGAGATATCCAAAGGCATGGCATGTGGAATTAGACTAATCTACCCCTGTGGGCTAAATAACGGGTTCGATTCGAAATTCTAACAATATATCACCTGAAGAAGGCCGGAGTGTCCAACGGACGGAATATCGTGAATATGGCAATAACGATAAGGACAACGGTTCAAACAATCTAAACACAGTAAATAATAACACCTCATTCCATAAATTCAATCAGAAAGTAATTTCGATATTTAAAAGATTCTTGAACCTAGTTTTTTTCTTCTTCTAGCAAATTCTGAAATTGTATTTTTTCTAGATAAGCAAGTCGGTGCCAAAATATTCTTCATTCTCGATTGTTCTTCAGTGCAGTGCTTCTCAAATTATCTGATATGGCGGACCGGCTTTTTTTTTTCCTCAACGTGTCACGTACCTGTAATATTTCGTGGTAATATTAATTTACCCCGGAAACGATATATATATATAATGAATATAATAAAAGTTGACAATTTTTATCTTCTATTTATTTTGCAAAAAAATAATTCAATATCAAAACATATAAAAAGTAATAAAAAAATAAGTAGTTTATTAACACAAAAACAAAAATTATATAACCTTAATTTTTACAAATGATTCTTTAGCATGGCCTGGACCCTGGCCGCTTACCGGTAGCTGATGTTTCGCGTACCGGCACCGGTCCGCGGACCATCATTTTGAGTAGGACTGTTCTAGTGGACACATTTGCAATGAATCGTGAGTCTTAGTATGGACACGAGACTCCCTAGACATTCAAGGAGCCTCTTCGAAAGTGCAAGCATTTATCATGAATGGAGAGAGACTCAGTGTCTGACCGGTGAGGATGAAAATGTCATTTTATCAATAAGGCGTTTGTAACGCGCAATAAAATCCACTTCGACATTGGAACTTCATTCTTTTCAAATAAGTTTCCATTATTTCTTTTTAAAGCTGGCGCAATAATCTCTTCTTCTGTGCATTGGTGGAGGGTCGATAACTAAAGACATGTCTTAAGATGCCAACACACCATCATCAGTGGATTTATGACATTTGATGAATGGCGTTACGAAGGAACGCTTGTTGAAATTCTCTTTTAATGTTGTAAAATACAGGATGTCTTTGTCTTTTTAATGGGAATGGCATCCTGTTTAAATGGTCCCTCAATTTAAATGGGTTCACTGACTTCAAACAAAACTACTTTTTCACATCGCAAACACAGAGTCATAGATTCGTTATGAGCGGCAATTATGAATCAAAAGTTCATATTTTTGGGGGGGCGGGGGGCGGAGCGGGGGGCGGAGCGGGGCGGGGAATATTGCTGACATTCTTTCTTGCATGGATGATATGTTTTTAATTTTCGGTTACAAAACTTGAAGTTATTACACAATGCAAAAAAGATATTATAAATATATTAACGAACCATATGATAAGACTTAACCTAATAAATTCAGCGAATGTCGAGTTGATCAAAGATGGTTATACAGTGTAACCCGGATATAAGAGACCCGGATATAAGAGAAACCCGGATATAAGAGAAACCCGGATATGAGAGATTTTCTCTGGTCCCAAATTAGAACCTGTGTTAATGTATATATAATAGACCAAACCCGGATATAAGAGAAACCCGGATATAAGAGAGATTTTCTCTGGTCCCAAATTAGAACCTGTGTTAATGTATATATAATAGACCAAACCCGGATATAAGAGAAACCCGGATATAAGAGAGATTTTCTCTGGTCCCAAATTAGAACCTGTGTTAATGTATATATAATAGTCCAAACCCGGATATAAGAGAAACCCGGATATAAGAGACTTCTCCGGTCCCGACAACTCTCTTATATCCGGGTTACACTGTATGTGTCATTAACGACGCCGAAAAGATACGGGTCTTTTCTCTCCGATCCGGTTCGTTCCTTTATCTAAATGAGGGGGTCTGCAAACTGCGGCACGCGTGCCACACAGGGGGGGACGTAAAAAGCAATTTCCAATGGCACGCAGCTGCAAATGACATCACGAAGTCCGAACTAATAACTACTACAGCGCAAAGAAGATATTTAACTGTTTCAATTTTAATATATACTAAAGTATATATACTATATATTACTATATAAAATATAGTGTAGAACAGGTAGATTGACCTTGACTTGTATAAAAATACGTATTCTGTTGGAACAATGAATAATTTTAAAACCTTAATTCGGCACATAGCAAAAGGTTGCCGACCCCTGATCTAGGCTTTTTTTAACACGAAATTTGTTGACATCTAAAGAATGCTGGATGACAAAATGGCCGAAACTTTGTGATAGTATCAACAAAGATGAAGATGAAGATATAGAAATCAATAGAATGTAGCATCAATTGCAGGCCCAATAACAATAAACGGTGATGATGTCTAGAGCAGGAGCCGGCAACCTACGGCACGCGTGTCACACGTGGCACGCCAAGCAATTTCCAATGGCACACAATCGCAAATGACATCAAGTCCGAACGAACAACGCAAAGAAGATATTTAGCTGTTTCAATTTTAATATATACTAAAGTATATATACTATATATTACTAAATAAAATATATTATAGAACAGGTAGATTGATCTTGACTTGTATAAAAATACGTATGCTGTTGGCATACTGAATGATTTTAAAACCCTAAGTCGGCACGTAGCAAAAGATTGCCGAACCCTGATCTAAATGACCCGTTCGTTTTGAACTTGTCGTTTGACACATAACTAGTAACCATCACAGGTATTCTTTTAGGTGCATGATGTCTGACTAATAGTCTATATCAGGCATGGGCAACATTTTTTGAATAGTGAGTCGCATGAAAGGAAAGTTCATCATAAGGCGAGCCGCGCTACTAAATAAATTTTTTCATTACCTATACCGCAGCCATTTTCCCTACAAAAGAGCACGCGCATAAGCATCTGCCTTAGAAATGGAGAAAAATTGATTTGTTTTTCTTTGGAGAAAAGATTCCTTCTATAATTAAAAAAAAAAGTCCTGATATCATCATTAATGACAGGGATTAACACACACTTCTGCGTGCGATTTGTTTATAATTTATTCATTTGATGAAAAAACATCTTTTAAAAGAAGCATATTCTCTAGAGAAAAATAATTAACATTCCGGTTTCTGAAGCAAAAGGTGTTTATATTTATGATCTTCCTTAGTAAAAATCGTCAATGGTTTAAAATGCTGACAACGTTACCTTAAACGAAGTGTTACAAAATTCAAGACACGTTTTACTTAATCATTGTTTATGTATGAGGCTGCGGATCGGTGAGCAAGTGAGAACGAAAGGAAAGAAAAACAGTTGAATAAACGTTATTTTTTTCATGAAATTAGGCGTGCCATTCAGTATGCCAATCGTTACCGCATGATTAATATTCTGGATGAATATAGAGTAGATAAATAAAGATTTTAGGGGAAAGAATTAAGACTAAACTTTAAAGAGAAATCATATTCAGTTAAAACGTTATTCTGTTGTCTAATTAAAAGAATATATATATATATATATATATATATATATATATATATATATATATATATATATATATATGTGTGTGTGTGTGTGTGTGTGTGTGCATGTGTGTAAAATATATAGAAAATAGGAAAGAACTCGTTAGGTAAATAATAAAAAGTTCTTTAGTATTTTTGTTATTATTTTAAAAAAATAGTGCTCGATACAAAAGTAGAGCATAAATATAATCATTTATCTAAAAATATGATTCCAACGATACATAAAAGTTCTTATGTTTCAAAACAAGAGCCGAAAACTTCAATATAATTATTTAAATTAAATTGAATTTGAATTCAAATAATTATATTGAAGTTTTCTGCTCTTGTTTTGAAACATGAGAACTCTTATGTAGCGTTGGAATCATATTTTAAATAAATAATTATATATATATATATGAAAATTTCTCAGAGTTAACCTGTAGAATAAACAATATTTATAAATATAAATGATAACAGGAAAACTGTAATGTAGATGTTAACGCGTTTCGTCCAATGTGGACTTTCTCAAGGCAAAAAATGAAAGTATTTAAATAAATTCATTTCGTTTTTTGTCTTGAGAAATTGCACATTGGACGAAACGCGTCGGCAACTACTACAGTTTTCCTATTATAATTTATTCATACACACACACACACACACACACACACACACACACACACACATATATATATATATATATATATATATATAATTTCACTCTTAAAATAAAAGAACGGCACTAAGAAGGCCGAAGGTAACGATTGACATTGGATTGAAATTTTTAAGATCAAACTTCATTGAAAATCAAGAAGCAGGAAGAGAGTTCCACAAGCAAGAAAAAGCGGGAAAAGATACAGATACTGCAAAAGACCATGCGCATAGGCACCTGCCTTACAAATGGAGAAAAGGTTATTTTTCTTTTGAAAATACATTCCTTCTATAACTTAAAAAAGATGAACAAATATAATGTTATCACTGATGACAGAGTGATTAATACAATCAGCTGTGTGTGATTTGTTTTATAATTTATTCATTTGATAATGAAAAAACATTTTTTAAAAGAAGCATATTTATTCATTAGAGTAAAATAATTATCATTAAAGCTTCCTGTTTCTGAAGCAAGATATGTTTACACTTATGATCTTCCTTAGTGAAAAACGCCAATGGTTTAAAATACTGACAACGTTACCTTAAACGAAATGTTACAAAATTCAAGACACGTTATATTTAATCACTGTTTATGTATGTGGCTACGAATCAGTGAATAAGTGAGAACAAACAAACATTTTAATAAAGTTATTTTCCTCATGAAATTCGGCTTGCCATTCAGAATGCCAATCTGGCCGCAGGTGGCCCGAGGTCGGCATTTTGTTCATGACTGGCATACATCAAGAAGCAACTTTTGCCTTTCCGTTGTACTGGATTAAAATCATGTTTGAGTGTAGTGCGGCTGTCATGGAAAGTAAAATCAATTGCATTTACTTTCGCACTAACGTCCTTAGCAAAGGCATTGATAGAATCAAACACCTTATTCCCTTTTACCTAGGGGTTAAATCGATGGTTACATTAGGCTCTCTCTAGCGTTGGATAGCGGGAATTTAAACTGGGATCGCTTAGATAACCAATTTGAAATAGTATACTTTAGTACTTAAAAGACTTTCAGTAAGACTGTATACCGTTTAACTACTTGTGCACATTAAGGAACTTTTGATAACCGATTCCAAGACAATAATGGCCAATTATTATGTAAGGAATTTTATCAACTGAAAAAGTTTAGAATTCAGCTGAGAAGTTGATGGCAACTACGTTCTTGGATGCCACATACGTGCGGCCTGTGGACTTCATATCACGTGGTGAGACATTTAACACAATGCTGTTAAACTGAGAGAACCTATTCATCAAAAGAAAATAGGACAATTGAGTAAGGTGTCATCTAAGCCTCGCGACAACGTCACTCCTTACACAGTCAAGATGACAGAGTAGAGACAGCGACATGTTTCGAGTGTTTTACCGCATCCAACGCATAATTGGCTCCTTCAGATTATCATCTGTCTGGGATACTAATATTTATCCGGTAAGCGGTTCCACACAGATGACGCTATTGTTGCAGAAGTGCAAGGGTGGCTCCATTCGCTTGACGTCACATTTTCTAATGAGCAGACTTTATATATATATATATATATATATATATATATATATATATATAACGCTTAAAGAAATCTATATATTAGAGTGTGCAGCTTATATTATATATAATAAAGAAATAGTTTCTACAAAGAATTAAATAGAAATGTTAATGTGATTAATGGCGAAATCACTTCGCTAATAAGACTTAATGAGACACTAACTTGCTATCAATTCCTTGAATAATACGATGCTTATATTCGAGTTGTTGTCATATGGAAGACACATACCAAGTACTTTCGACAAGTTCAAATTGTCATCTTCAGGACGCAAATTTCCAAAACATAGGCAAACACTAGACAAAATATATGTAGACCGAAAGATGATTTTTTTAAAAAAATTACGTTATTCATTGACAGTTGAATATATGTTTTGTAGCCCACAAATGCTGCGACGCTAGAGTTCTTGTTCAAATACACACACACACACACACACACACACACACACACACACACACACACACACACACACACACATATATGTATGTATGTATGTATTTTAACGTTTAAAGAAATACGTATATTATCATACTAATGTTTTAATTGTATTTTTTAAAACGGCACAAGGAAAGAAAACTTCTCAAGTGTTATTTAATGAATTTACATTTAAAATACACAAGAGAAATACAAAAAATGGCCAAATATGGACAAACGTGACCTCAAAATAACGGATTGTCAAAAGAACAGTTTTCCCATGACTCCACTAATATTTTAGTTCATCGGCAATGTTTATTGTTTTAAAAAACGATGATTAGAATTGTAATAAAGCCTAGACATATGATGAAAGTGAATTTATACATTTTCTTTTTGTTCATGAGAAATTACAACAAAAATAATAAACACTATTTGTTGATTAGATTGTTTATTTACAAGAATAATTTTATATTTACAACATTCTAAAAACTAATAAAATGTTTATCATTTACAATTTATAAAGAAAGAAATATGAAAAATATTTATTCATCAATTTATAAACATTTACTAAATTATTAAAATATGTTAACCAATTATAAGGAAATCCTAAAAATTTACCATTTTATAAAGTTTGAATCAATTGTCAATTAGTTGATGTTTTGTCAACCATTCCAATAAGCTTAAATAAATTGCATAAATGAACAATCTAATAAATAAATAGTATTTATTACTTTTTCTCAATTTTTAACAATGAAGAAAATGTGTAATTAATTTTTATATATTTGGATTTTATTACAATTCTAGTCATCGCTTTTTCAAACAATAAAATTAGTGAAGGAGTGAAGATAGTAAACATAATCGCGGTGCCAATGGACAAACCGTCCTTTCACCCCCCCCGTTCTTTTTGCAGGCACGGAGGTTCAACAGAATCTGTCTATATTTCTGAGATGAGGTATTATGTACATTATTCGGACTATTGTCCTCATCTTTGTCGCCATATTTATCACAACATTGGTGGTTGGAATGTCGAACTGGACCCTTTATTTCGCTCACTCAATACCCGGTTAAGGCAGTGGAGAACTTTCAGAGGGAAAATTAACAGGAGATAACTGATAACTGACATACA
Source organism: Acanthosepion pharaonis (assembly GCA_903632075.3). Classification (NCBI taxonomy): domain Eukaryota; kingdom Metazoa; phylum Mollusca; class Cephalopoda; order Sepiida; family Sepiidae; genus Acanthosepion; species Acanthosepion pharaonis. Next base: position 3,919,732 of record CAHIKZ030004577.1, on the reverse strand, counting down.
TGGCACGTGGAACTAGAACAGTCTACCCCAGTGAGCGAAATAAAGGGTTCAGTTCGACATTCCAACCACCTGAAGAAGGTCGGAGCGTACAACGGCCGAAACGTTGTGATAAATATGGCGACAAAGATGAGGATAATAGTCCGAATAATGTAAATAATGTACGGAGGTCCAAGCTTGCCAAAAAAAAAAAAAAATGTTAAAATACTTCCTTCAGCAGATTCATAGATATCATTATATTTTAAAAAGATGCATATCATTAGTCAGATCATTGTAAAGTATTAATGAGGAATTAATCCAATTTATACCATATCATTGTTCAATTTCGAAAACAGCAGAATAACTCCGCAACATTAAATAATCTTACTGTCACTTGATCTCAAGTAAAAGAAATTAGTTGCAACTTATTTAAAAACCCAATGTGTACACAAAAAAGAGTCGATAATCTTTTCACATATTTTTCTCAATGCTTGTTTTTCCTAAAGCTGTTTTAGCAGACGTGATTTATCTGAATTTGATTACGTGTAACATATGCTTGGTATGCTATTTTAAACTATATATTATGGCGAAAGTATGGTGAGTCAGTGTCAAGATTGACCATTGGAGTCAATGACTACTCAGTCGTGGGAATTAGTGGCTTGTTTAGATACACAAGCCAATTTCACGATATTTGGCAATAGGGAGGGCGTAGAAAAGAGTAGTTTCATGCCTTTCTAAGAAGGCAATATAGTAAATTTAAGAACTAATCTAGAAATAGTCAGGATACTGTATTTCCTTTTTAACTAAAACGTATGCGCACAATCACATATAATACGCACAAGCATATTTACAAAAAGCCATAGGCATACATACTTTGCGATGTCTTTTCTTTAAAATCTTTCAGAGTAATTGTCCAGATGAATTTTTCTCTATGGTACTTAGACTTTATGGGTTTAAGCATCGTACAAGATTGGTGACATGGTATCATCATTTTACAGTTAAAGTTACTAAGATGTAACCATAAATTTTATGCTAACAGTTTCTTCTCTTGAACAACTTCTCGGATGTGGAACTCTTTATCAGCTTCTTCCAAAAATGAAATGCAATGTCAATCGTTATCTTCCGTTTTTTCAATTCCTCTTTTATTTTTTCTCTCCTTAATACTGTTTTTTTTTTTTATCTCTCAAACTCAATAACCCCTTGCGTCTTAATGGCATTATTGCCTTGCGTGGGATGAAATGATTAGAAAAAGTAAGTGGTATCAACTAGCCAAGTTCAAATTCCTATCAATGCCCTTGGGGGAGGTATGAATCCATTTCTTCTACATCCCTAATTTTTGGGTTAAATAACAAAGTAGACTGACCTCTCTAGCTTTGGGTGACAACCAATTTAATACAAGGTGATCTCTGAATTCCAAACAAAGGAGAAAGATATGAGAAAGCACTTCACTATCTTCTCAAAGAAGATAGCAACTCACAGATTATAAAGAAAAGGATTCTGGGGTAGGGAAGATATGATCACTTATGTCATAATATGTTTTTAAATAAAAAAAAATATGTAGAAACGTTTTCCATTATTGGACAAGTTTTGAACCGCCATGTTTCTTCGCCGCTGCTCAAGCTATGACGGATATGTGTGCACAACGCACTTGCATTGGTCAAGAGCAATAAACTCACCGCCACCCTGATAATTTTCCTAGCACGTGACGCACTAATTTGCGTATCAGTGATAATAGGACATAAAAAACGGCAAGGATTTTTTTTTTGTCGCATTATATATATAATAAATGAACAATAAAATTCAAAATCACCTCATATGGGGGATAATCTATTTCGTCAGACGAAAATATAGGTCGTCTCTCTTATGGACTCATATATCAAGGGTGATAAAAAGGATGACTTATATTTCCGTCTGCCGAAATAGGCTATTACCTATATGAGGTAATTTTGGATTTTATTGTTTATTAATTATTTGGTCTGTTATAATAAATACATTGAGCTCTTTATGGATCAGTTTTAATATTTTATGTTACTAGGATCCACTTGGATTATATAACCACGGATTTTGTAATTTATATTTATAAATATATATATATATATATATATATATATATATATATATATATATATATATATATATGTGTGTGTGTGTGTGTACAATGTATGGGTATGGCGATAAAGTACATCCGACAGCAAGGGCTCTGATCTGGAGATTGGAGGTTTTGTTGAGTGTGGATTCACATCTTAATAGCCGTTGTTCCCAGTTAAACCCTGATCCGGGGTGATAGGATCCGTTAGGAACCCAGCTATAGGAAGATTGTGAACCCGACGAATGTCACTCCTCGACACCCCAACGCCACCAATAGCCTCTGGGTAGGAGAGAAAAACTCCTTAGTCTTTTTTTAGGACATCACCCTAGGAGAGAGAGAGAGAGAGAGAGAGAGAGAGAGAGAGAGAGAGAGAGAGAGAGAGAGATTCCTTCAAATTTCATGCTTAGATATTGCATGACACGTTTAGTAAATCTTAATGGGTGGCGAGCATGGCTGATTATAGCTTTACATATAATGACTATAACTATTATTAGGATATAATTACGAGTATAATTATGACTATTATTATAATGAATCGCACCAATATTACAAACACAATGAATCTCAGGAATTAACAAATACCACAAACTGTACCTAATATATATATATGTGATAAGTGATTACAGCTAATAATGCAAGTCTCCTCGTTAAATCGAATTGAGTTCTCTCAGTCACTGTGTGTTTATATAAAGATAAATACACTTAAATTCACCTTCATCCTTGCCGTGCGCCAACGGATTAGTGGTAGAATCTCCGACTGACGCCAATTCAGTCGGGTTTCGATCCTAGCTAGAGGCAAGCGGGCGTCTAGCCACACCGATGAGCTGTCTGTGGATGACAGTATTGGAAATTTTCATGCAGCAAGTGCGAATTATCATTGTTGTTTCGTCCGTGTGTTGTTTGATTTATTGAAATTGATAATCTTTGATAATGGCTTATGCAAGCTGAAAGCTTAGATTGGATTTAAACATGTATATGGTGTTTTCCTTTCGTCTTTCAACGATAATGTGATTAAGTTTATCAGAAAAAAAGAACTTACTTAAAAAACAAAACAAAATTTAATGAAACATGCATTTATCAATCTATCTATCTATCTATATAAATGATGATTACTTTCTCTTCGGTAAATCGAATTGAGTTCTTTCTGTCACTATGTGATTATCTAAAAATAAATACGCTTAAATTCACCTTCATCCCTGCCGTGCTCCAACAGCTTAGTGGTAGAACACCAATTCAATCGGGTTTCGATCCTAGCTAGAGGCAACCGGGCGTCTAGCCACAATGATGACAGTCTGTTTGTGGAGGACAATATATATATATATATATATATATGCAATTATTATTTCATTCTCACTATTTCACCACCACCATAATTAACATTACTGCATTATTTTACAATTATACTTCCCTACACTATCAAAATTAGTGCCAATTTTCAGTAAAAATACCAATAATTATTAAAAATTAGAAGTTCTACTATTTATATTTATTTATATAAGTGTAATTGTCTACAGCACGTAAATAAGCAACGTTAAAAGTAATAACAAAAAATATCTATCATAATCTTATACAGAATCCATTTTAATTAATGCAAAACCCAGAAGGATAGAAATATATATGAACACATGCGTGCATGTGTGTGTGAGAAAGTATTATTCCGTTAACAAAATAGACGAACGATCTGTATGATGACAGCAACACCCTGTCCTGCCCTTTGTTGAGTGGAATTCGCTACACAATTCCAACACCGAAAACAATGAAAATTGCATATGTATGGACACACTGACACGTGGATGCATGTTTGCGCCCAGTGCCACATTGTTCATCTATATCTATAACTTTCAAAATGTATGTATGTATGTATGTATGTATGTGTATGATCGGATGTTGTTTATGCATTTCCACAGTTTTTATCCGATATTGATGAAATTTTTTGTTTGATAGATAATTCTTCATTGCCGGTTTTGAGTCCAAATTGTTGGCGACAATGGCTCTCCACTACTTCCTGTCCATTATAACTCTCAGCAACTTTTTGCTATTTATTATCTATTCTTGGATATATATCTTTCATAAAACCTTTAATAAAAATAAATAGTTTAAATTATTACAATATTATTATTTATTATTAAACAGTCCCCTTTTCGGGGCAACCCCTCCATTCAAATTGTTACCCTGCCATTTGGGTATGTACCCCAGTTGCACTCAAAGGTTGTTACTAATATTGAATTTCAGGTGGGCTGACTTTAAACTTAAAAAACTACTCCAAATGAACGACAAAATTCCCAATAATGAAAGACCCGGTCAAAGACAGGTTATACTAATAAAATATATATATATATATATATATATATATATATATATATATATATATATATATATATATATATATATGTGAAAAGTGTATATAAATATAAATAAATATATATATGTATAATTATTTATATATTATATGCGGGTCACAAACTCACATCTATCCAACCAATATATATATATATATATATATATATATATATATATATATATTTTTGTGAACTACAATACGTACACCTGAATGTATGTATGTATGTCTGCATACATATGTGTGACATCTCGAAACGGAAACAGAGGAGAATTTTTCCAACTACCATCAAACACTGGAATATATAACTATAAATAGTTTCAAAATTTTGAAAATTAATCAGTTCATCTAACGATCGAGAGGGCGTGAAACCTAGGGCTACAAACTCACATCAATCCAATTATATATATATATATATATATATATATATATATATATATAGTACAGGTAATAAATCCGTTGGATTCAAGTGGATCTTAATAATATTAGATATTAAAACTGATCCACAAAAAGTGCTCAATGTATTTATTATATCAGAGCATATAAATTACACAGCTAAATAAAATCCAAAATTGCCTCATGTAGGTATAGATCTATTTCAGCCAACGGGAAGTACGTTGGTCTTATTCAACCCCGGTTGATGGACTGTACTCGTATCGGAATTAGAGATTTAGATTTTAACTTAGACAGCAGTCGAAGAATTGGTACCGAATATACCCATATCGACGCCTCAGTCAGAAAAAAATAGAGTACATTCCCTGGGGTTGAAAAGGATTAACGTACTTCGCATTGTCTGAAATAGATCTATACACACATGAGGTAATGTTGATAATTTTTAACATGTAAAATATATATATATATATATATATATATATATATATATATATATATATATATATACTACTGTTTCGTTGTATCATAGCTCTTCAGTGCGACTAGACATCCGAATGCCTCAAGCCAGGACCGAAACCCGACCGATTTGGTGTCAGAGTTTCTACGATCTAAACCATCGTCACTCGGGAGAGAGAAACAGCTAATTCTCGCGTATTTTTTTTTTTACGAATGTATAACAACGCCAATCATTTTACTGAAGAGCTTTGCATTAGCGTAGGTGACTGTTGCTTATAGAATCAGCCTATCTTTCAACAGGGTTCAATGGAAATATATTTTCAAGAGTTTATATATATATATATATATATATATATATATATATATATATACAGAGATATAAGAGAAACCCGGATATAAGAGAGAATTTCTCTGGACCCAAATTAAAGCCTGTGTTAATGTATATAAATTAGACCAAACCGATATAAGAGAAACCCAGATATAAGAGACTTTTTTCTCCGGTCCTGACAACTCTCTCCGGGTTACACTGTATATATATATATATATATATATATATATATATATATATATATGTGTGTGTGGAGAGAGAGAGAGAGAGCGAGAGAGAGAGAGAGAGAGAGAGAGATGAATTAAATATAGAGATATGAGGAACCATACATGCGTGCGATTACGTTCATATACAATTATGCAAATAAATATTTAAATTTTGGTGTAATCAAAGTAGTACTTAGTGTCGTGTAATAGAGCTATAAGTATTTATTAATAGCTATATACATTACCTATGTCAGGTGTATGATTCAGAGATTCATGTGTGTTCAATCGTCAGGTACTGACATTAATGAACTTTTCAATACGGCTGTTTTCGAATTTCTATAATTTTCGTATATATATATATATATATTAAGGCATTAAAAACTAGAAATGTTGTATTGCAGGCCATGATAAGTTTAAAATAAAACACACACAGTCGACCGGTTTCGTCCCCTCTCGTCAGAACTGTTAACGGGGAATTTAGATTATGAGGAAAAAAGAAAAAAGTCTGTCATGGGTGACATGAATGAATGGACAGGGAAGGAAGGAAAGATAAAATTATACCAACCAAGCTGCTAGAAGCGCAGAACAGCAAGTCAAGCAAACAATCTCTTTGTTTGCAAAGAGAAGGCTGCTTGGACCTGATGTAAAGCGATTCCAACACCTTGAGATGGAAAAGTGAGTGCGAACTAGCCAAGACGGAAAACCAGTTCACACTGAAATCCATCGCACCAAGTTGGATTCTTTATAAAATGATCCGCAATGGAAGACCCATAAGTGTTACGAATGGTATCGCCCAAAGAAAATTTTTGTTTAGTATTATCGCAGGTACGTGTTGTTTAATTCTCACGTCCAACCGCTGTGTCGTTCTACCTATGTAGTCGCATCCACAACTACATTTGAAATAGTAAATAACAGAGTTAATATGGTGGGGGGGGTAGAACATCTTTACACATAGATGGAAGTACAGACCTAGTTTGAAAAACAACAACACGAACGTTCGCTGCAAAATAACACTCACGTGAACTACATGAAATACGCTCTGGCGAAGGATTCACTAATCCTACCCAACCACGGTAAACGAAGATAGACCGGACATTTACCAACTGAAGCAGGTTTGATTTTGTTGAACCTAGCGGTCTCATCTCGAATAACCGATTGAACAATGTTCAACGGATAACCATTGTTCTAAAGATCTCAGTTAAACAACTGATTTCATGTTTCAAGGTGTCATCCGAACAGATCATTAACGCCCTATGTGTCAGGGTCCTAATCAAATTAATCTTTTGTTGTTTAGGACAAAAGGAGTCCCAACAGGTATATAGTCCTGTAAAAGTAGACTTCCTGTACACAGAGGTAATAAACAAGGAAGGAGTTCTTTGAACAAGAACATCTAAAAAGGGCAATGAACCATTGACCTCCTTATCTACTGTAAATTTAAGGGCAGGATGAACACCATTGAGTAGGGAAAAAATTGATCCACTTCCGATTCATGGCTGAACACACAAAAAGTGTCATCAACATACCGAAAGTAAACCTTGGGTCAGGCAGAACTTAACAAAAGGCTTTCTTCATAAAACCCACAAAAATATTTGCCAAAACAGGACCCAAAGGGGAACCCATCGCTACACCATCGATCTGACGATACATGATATTGTCGAAACTGAAATCGACAAACATAGTGGCAAATTTCATGAGTTCAACGAACACTTCTTCAGGTATATTCGGAGGAGTCAAATCACTGCGATATAACATATCGCTGCAAATATCAATAGTCTCCGATAAAGGAACACAAGTGAAGAGGCTACAGATGTCAAAGGAACACATAAATCCATCAGTGGCATCACAATTCCGAATGAATTTGGAAAAAAATGAATCTTTAATACAAAAAGGAACTGTAATGCTGCAACACTGGTTGCAACATTATAACAAGCCACTTTGCGACTTTATGCTGTGAAGACCCAATCATCGATAATATGGGTCTCAACGGGACACCCTCCTTATGAATCTTAGGTAATCCATATAGACGGGGACGAATAGAACCAGACGGTCTCAATTCCTCCGCCATTTTAGAGGAAAGAACACCACTTTTACCCATTTGACAAGACGTTTCTGAAATCGAATTTCAAAGTCAATGTAGAATCATGAGTGTCAATGGAACCAAGACGTTGAAACTTGGAAGGGTCATTCAATATAGTTAACATTTTGTTAATGTAGTCATGGCGGTCCATGAGGGACAACACCAGATCCCTTATCCGGTTTAGTAATAACCAAAGAATGGTTATCCTTAAGGGATCTAATAACCTTATGGTGTTCACTTCTCCATTTCGATTCAGAGAAAGAAATGGGAGAACTAGCATAAGAATGAGCCAAATCATTCAATTTAGCTCGAAAGTCGCTGGATTTATTATCAGACACCGGTTGAAGTTTCGAGAGTTGAGCATACAATACTTCAAATTCAGAAAAATATTCTCCCTACTAATAGAAGTGAAAGGAATGCTAAAATCTGGGCCGTGGGCCAAGATAGCAAGCTCAATCTCTGAGGGAGAATAAGAAGACAAATTTACTACATTTTTGTAGCATTTGGTTCAACCATACAGCCAAATCTCTTGGAGATAAGTTGTTTCAACTTATTCTGAAAACTGCTAGCCATCTTAGAACGACAACGTGCAGATATCAAACCAACGTAACGGGCAAAGCGGATTCTATCAAAATAGGATAAATAATTACCTGCCTCACGCCATAACAGATGATATCTTCCCTGTAGGCCCAAATCCTAGGATCATTTTATAAAGAATCCAACTTGTGCGATGGATTTCAGTGTGAACTGGTTTTCCGTCTTGGCTAGTTCGCACTCACTTTTCCATCTCAAGGTGTTGGAATCGCTTTACATCAGGTCCAAGCAGCCTTCTCTTTGCAAACAAAGAGATTGTTTGCTTGGACTTGCTGTTCTGCGCTTCTAGCAGCTTGGTTGGTATAATTTTATCTTTCCTTCCTTCCCTGTCCATTCATTCATGTCACCCATGACAGACTTTTTTCTTTTTTCCTCATAATCTAAATTCCCCGTTAACAGTTCTGACGAGAGGGGACGAAACCGGTCGACTGTGTGTGTTTTATTTTAAACTTATCATGGCCTGCAATACAACATTTCTAGTTTTTAATGCCTTAATACGCTTTTGTACCGTTTCTAACCTATTTAAATATATATATATATATATATATATATATATATATATATATATATATATATAAAATAATTTCTCCTGTACTGTTTGAGGTTTTTTGTGCAATTCTCGAGCCGGCCTCAAAAGTCATGTCCGTCATAGACATGCAGGAATAAAGCACCATCAAGCAGTAAACATCATTCGACTGTTTGAAACACGAAAGCGAAATATAACACCTAAAAGTGCTGCACTTGTATGCAGTACATTATCTTGTACTGTTTGTGATTTTTTTTTTTGTGTAATTCTAGAGCCGGTCTCAAAAGTCATGCTTGTCATAGGGATTCAGATAATTAGTTGGTGGTCGTCGGAACTTCATGTGTCGAACACGACGGGAGAGTCCATCACACACACACACACACACACACACACATACATATATATATATATATATATTCAACAATTAGTATAGAGAAAGTCGCTCGTCTTGCTCTACAACAGGTGTCTAGATTGAAACAATATATTTTATTAATGGTGGGAGGAGATTTGCAGCATTTTTGCAGTTAGATTTGTGTTAAATGTTTACATATGGTACTTTACCCGAAAAGATGACGAGTTAATCTTCTGGAGAGAAATGTCGGGCCATGGTTAATATATAACTTGATTTTTTTTTCTTTTATCATCGAAACAGACATATTCACCCCCAAAATAAAAGAATTGGTATATTAGTCTTTGCAATGTAGGTTTTGTAGATAACTGCATTTAGTAACCGTGGGATAAGTGAACTTTGTTTTTAGTATATGTTAATTCTCACAGTTATAAATATATGACCCAAAACACACACACACACACACACACACACACACACACACACACACACACACACACACACACACACACACATACATGCATACATACATACATATTTTTGCAGCTTCCCCCATATATGTATATATATACTTATATATACTTTTTCAGCCCACTTTGATATATATATATATATATATATATATATATATGCAAATACAGGGTTGATACACATGGAATAAAATAACCAAATCTTTATTCGTAAAAAGTGCTCAATACCGAGTAAAGCTAATAATATTTATATAATTGAATGAATATATATATATATATATATATATATATATATATATATATATATATATATATATATATATAATAACAGACGATTATTTCATGAATATATAAATATTCATCTCATCAGGCCGAAGTTCTTTTTTGTGAAATAGAGTCAATTTATCCAGACGAAAAAAAGGGATAGGAAAACTGAAACAAAAGGAAAAAAAACCAAAAAAACAACTAATATGAAAAGAGGAAGAAAGAAAAATAAAAAATTCAATATAAGGTTTAAAAAATATTTCTTTTTTTTTTGAAGGGGAGACAAAGAGTGAGAGGGGAAGAGAGTGGAGGGGAAAGAAAAGGAAAATATGAGAGAGTGCGGGAAAGAAAAGAAAGCAAAAAAGGGAGAATTAAACAAAAGCTGATACGGTGACATAGAAATGATTTTTTTTCTTTAAGGTCTGAACGAGATACAGGATAACGATGGGAGTGATCAGATTTAAAATAGATACATTGAATTTTCTGATAGTCATGTTATTTTCGACAGTAAAATAATCATCATCGGATTATAATCATCACAATTCCAAATTAATAATAATAATAATAATAATAATAATAATAATTGACGTCAATAAAATGAAGTAAGTTAAATAAAATAAAAAATGCATAAAAATATATAAAAAATGCATAAAAATATATAAAAATATTAATGAATTAAAAACTGAAATAAAGAGATAAGTAAAAAGCAATTTTAAATAACTTAAATAGAGAGCCTTAGATAGATAGATACATAAGGATAATAATAATAATAATAATAATAATAATAATAATAATAATAATAAAGATAATATAAAAATAATAAAAATAACTAATACTTTAAGATTATAACTGATGTAAACAAGAAAATCACACAAATGATCATATACAAAAATGTGAATGCATGTACGTATACATGTTAGTACCCATATAAAACAGAATCAACACTTCAAGTGTAAATTCTCCAAAATTAATGTTATTGGCAATTTTAAATCTGTTCTTGTGTCTACACTTGAAGATAAATTCGTTCCTTTGGTTTAATAATTTATCAACATCTTTATACTTAATCATTATGATTTTCCTTTATGCATAGATTGCATCTATCCCGGAAGTTGTTGGGAGACTGGGATTGACAGATGATCATAGATTTAATTTGTAGGTATGACGCCTCCCTCTTTAAGATTCCAATAATATTTGGATAGAGAAGTTTGATATCTTCAAGAAGCAATGCCGGTGATTGTAAAGTCTTTGCTTTGTTACACCGTTGCTCACATTTCTCTGATCTTAATTCGCTTTTACATACATTGTTACTTGTTACATTGATCTTAATTTATGCTTTGTTACTTACATTAAGCTCTCTTTGGATTAAGAAACCTCTTATACCAGTATCAACAGTATTATAACAGATAACGGTTCAAGGATTCATTTAATGCTAGAATTAATTTAATATTTTATTTTCATAATTTTTATTATAATACTTTTATTATAATTTTTCTTTTTTAATAAACAATAATAATCAATGTTTTGCCGGTAAAGAGGAAAGTGCGATTGACGGGGGCAAACAGTCTGAACATTTGAAGGATTGATATGTTTATTATTGATATGTTTGCATAATCAATACAATACGTTTTGTGTGCACGTTTGGTATTTCCTTACTGTATATCTGCTTTTGCATTCTCCTATATAGAAGGTGTATTTAGACAGTAAGAATTCTTTAAATAGTGTTTTATTGAATAATATCGACACGATCTGTCTATCCAATTTTTAATAGCTTTTATAAATTTGCGAAATATTGTTTTATATAATCGGTAAATTTATGAAAGTTTACATTTATTTTTATTTTATTATTTTCCGAGTACTTTCGAATGTTGCTACATTCATTTTCAAGTATTTTGTTTGTTTTATATAAACGCACAAAAAATGAAATAATTGAAAACAAATATAGTATCATCCGAAAGTTGGCTGGCACCTACATCCCACGAGCTTTCTTTCCCCAAAATTCGTGGAATACGTTCCAATTTCGGTAGTGTAGAATCTTTTCTCTTGAAACGTTCTTCACGTATTTTCGCACTAATTTAATTTCTCCTATCACTGCCAATGAATTCTCTGTTTCAGGTTATCTTCCTCTTCGAAAAGATTCTAGCATACATAGCATAGCATGGGGCACCTCGGGGTGGTGTAATGGTTAGCAAGCTTGTCTCGCTAGAACTATTACGACTGAGTAGTAAGTTCGATCCTCACTGGGTACCCCATACTTTCGGCCTTGTGCCACATCTGAGATACGCTTGGAAAATCACTACATAGCATACCTATGTATAGCCTTGGGGTTTATACACGTAAAAATTTTCCAACTGTCTTTTGAGTCCCCAGATTCTTTCTTGCGTTTTTGTCTTTAGTCATTGCATTCTGTTTGCAAACACCTTTTTCATTTATCGCTCTCTTTCTTCTCAGGGCTGTAATAGACAAGATTTCTGTCTATATTTCCTGAGCCGACCATTTTAGAAATAAATACAATATGGGAACCAGTAATAAGGAGTACCAGAGAAAAGCAATGATAACAACATAGTTGCAATATGAGCTCTGGTAAAAACATGCAATGATAACAGCAAAAATTGCAATATGAGCACTGGTAAAAATGGTTGCTGAAGTTATTAGGTTTATAATACCCAGAAATTCATACCCGGATGTCCTCAAGGACACATGGCACAGTGGATAAAAGCGTTGGTTAGATCCAGTGACAGAACCCCAAGAGTATGAGTTCAATACCCGGTTAAGGCAGTGGAGAACTTTCAGAGGGAAATGGACAGCTGTTGACTGACATCCAAACGTAGAACTAGTCTACCCCAGTGAACAAAATAAAGGGTTCAGTTTTATGTGTCTATGGAGATTTAGTTATTTTATTTCTTTCTGAAGAAGGCTGGAGCGTACAACGGCCGAAACGTTGTGATAGATATGGCAAAAAAGATGAGGACAATAGTCTGAATAATGTAAATAAGATTTCTGACAATATAGAAATAGCTCTCTCTCACTTCATTCATCTGCGAACATTTTTGTGTTGTGGTGATTTTAATAATCATCACATCAAATGTCTTAAGCATTCTAATGTTACTGATATTACCGCTATTCAGACTTTCCAGTTTCGTAAATAGTGGATTTCCCCACTCGTTTCCATGATAGATCTGATCAATATGTGCCTCATTGAATATTTCTTACCTCTTTTTGGTAATTCGGATCACGCAGTAGTATCTGTTCATATTTTTTTGAGTCGTCTATTAGAAAGGAACCCCCTGTTCACAAGACTTCTTTCTGTTACCATCATACTGATTGGGATTCATTTCGTGACTTTATTCGAGACGCCCTTCGGATTGATATTCTTAACATTACTATTGAGAATTGTGCCACAGAGGTTTCTTCTTGAGTTAAAGCCGGTATTTGCAAGAAGTTACAAAAGCATCAACTGCTTTTGTAACTTCTCGCAAATATCAGGTGAAACCAAAATCTTCTTGTTCGTCACCGGCTTGTTAAGCCGCTATAGCCCACAGGAATAACTTTTTCCGGGTGTATCAGAGTAATATTGTAGTATATGTGTCTGCTCGTAATAATTATAAACGTGTCCCCAAAGAGGCTAAGTTTTTGTTTGCTGATAGAATGAAGACTTGATGATATCTCTGAAAAAAGGGGGTTATAAAGTTTGTGGGCTTTATAATCTTATAACCGCCCCCACTTTTTTTCGTAAAAAGATGTATTTTACTTTTAAATTTAAGTAAATCATTTACTCGCCAGTAACTTAATGTCTAGCGATTTTGACATGTTTTTTCGGTGTGATATATATATATATATATATATATATATATATATATATATATATATATATATATATATATGACAAAGTGGTGAAAGTTTTTTTCATGACGCGTTTCGTACTTTAATACCTCATCGTACTAAGATTATTCTCATCGTACTAAGATTATCCTCATCATACTAAGATTGTCGATGCATTTGATGTCTGCAGGTTCTTACAGCGTTTCACCATTCTTGGTAGATCTTCCGTTATCACAGTGTGGGATATATAATAACAAAAGTGATGGAAACAAAACGAATAGAATCTAAATGAAGTCGGTTACATTATATACCCAAAACACATAGAAAAAAGTAATTTTGAAATTTAAAATTCTCAGCGTCTCTCGTTCGTGCGCATGTGCAGTCGTATCACCGTCAACAAACTTAGTCCGATGAAGTTGTAACAGACAAAACTCGTCACAAAACCTTTTTCCAGTTTGCCATGCATCTTTCTCCCAGAATATATATATATATATATATATATATATATATATATATATATATATATATATATATATATATATATATACTTGCATTACGGACACAATCCGACAATTATTAAAAACATATATATATATATAATCGACTCTCCCGTCGAATTCGATGTATGAGGGTCAAGCAGATCAGTTCCTAGGAAACCGACAGCCCGACAACAGCACATGAGATTTGATTATAGTGGTGAAGGCTTCGTGCAGGACCATCCACACATTTTGAAGGGACGAATACAGAGACCTGGTGCACTAAGTGCCACAGGGTCTCCAAACGACCCCCCGCAGGTTTTGAATTCAGAGTTGTCCTCCTAGACCAGTTGCCATCCAAGGCTATAGAACCCAGTCTGTCCTGCTATTTACCCATAGCTGGAGGGAGAAGAAGAGGATTCACACCTTTTCCAAGGGTATTAGCACTATAAGTGAATGTAGTGGATTCGACTGGAATTCGAACTCGGCTCTCCGATATATATTTCTATATATCTATATATATATAATTATTTATTCGAAAATTATAACACAAATATTTTATAAAACCACTACAAAAATAGACATTTTGTTTCAACACTTCTGGTGTCTTATCAAGTGGTGTTATTGAATGTAGAATAAAGGGTTTTAAAAGTTTCAAATCAATCAAACCCCCCCCCCCCTAGGGAAAATGCTGTTACACGAGCTGGAATGACCAATCAAAATACAAGTATATGCGAATTCAAAAAACTTCATAACGAACTTTGGTTATAATAATTATTTAATGCTTAATGTTAGGGTTAGACTAAAAAGAATTCATTCTAACTAATAAATATTAAATTATACTATAAAATTAAAAAATTAAAAATTACCAATGGCTATTTTTGTAGTGATTTTATTTATATTTATGTTATTTTCGAATAAATAATCATATTTGCTCTACTCTGTATTGAGCACTCTTTTAAGAATAGTATTTTTAGTTATTGAAATTTATTCCGTATACACCAATCCTATACTTGTATATATATATATATATATATATATATATATATATATATATATATTAAAAAGACAAGAAGAAAAACTCTTAGCCGACGCGTTTCATCATCTGAGATACTTTATTTTGGTAAATGGTAGGATTTGTTGCACGTGTTTATATGTAAAAGCAAGGGTGACATTGGTTTATCAAGGCTTTTAAATTCCAGAATGTTCATGAATATTCAATAGGTGGTTTGGAAGGTCAGTCAAAACATGTGGAGGACACAAAGTGCCATAATTCAAAGTCTGATAATACAAAAGTGTGAGATTATTATTCAAGAAATATATATATATATATATATATATATCAAAGTATATAATTGGTATATACGGAATGAATTCCAATAACCAACAATTACTATTCTTAAAAGAGTGCTCAATACAAAGTAGAGCACTTGAGAAGACACAGAATGTGTTGAAACAAAATAGCTATTTTTGTAGTGATCTTATAACATACTTATGTTATAATTTTTTATAAAAAATAATTATATATATATATATATATATATATATATATATATATATATATATATTTTTATGTTTATACATTCTTTTTATAGATACAAATATTTAAGTAAATGCTCTGTTGATAATAAACAGTATTAACAACATTTACCGGCCTGAATGCCTGAGAAATTTTCACAGAAAATATTCGTCCACCGACACACACACACACACACACACACACACACACACACACACATATATATATATATATCTTTTGTTACCAGACTTTGAATTATGGCCCTTTGTGTCGTTCACATGTTTTGACTTACCTTTCAACTACCTGATCAATATTCATGAATGTTCGCAAATTTAAAAAGCCTTGATTAACCAATGGCACCCTTGCTCTAGTATGACGTACACATGCAACAAAATAAATCCTTACATTTTCCTTGATAAAGTCCCACAGAATACGAAACACATCGGCTAAATATAGCTTTTCCTCTTGTCTCTTTTTATTCATTTTGTTCCATTTCAGATACAGTCAATCTGAAAATAATTTACATAAACACACACGCGTGTGCACACGCACACACACACGCACACACACGAATACACATACATATATTTATGTAAATTTTGACTGTATATTCACTATCGTTGTTATTTACTTTTCGGAGATATTGTCTAATTTGGTGGTCTGTAAGGTGTTTAGGGAAGCCATTGTTAATTAATGTCTGTTTAACATTATTGTGTCCTTTAAGAAAGAGTTGTCGGGAGGATGAATTCTGGTGTGCTCTTTTAAGGAAGTTTTTTTTTTTTATTACTGCTTTTTTGTATCTGAGTGAGCATTAAAATTCAGGTGGCAAGAGTTTCTGGTAATGTTTTTTTTATATTACGAGGTCATAAAAGTGTTTATTACTATATTCTGTGAGAACATCTAAGAATGAGAGTTTATGTTTTTTACAAAGTTATATATATATATATATATATATATATATATATATATATATATATATATATACAAGTAAAATGAGAAGAAATGCAATATGATTCCACTCTACGTAACATTTAATTTAAAAGAGTTCTCAAATCTATAGTAGAGCTAAATGTTATTTATTTTAGGATATTAAAATATGTTATAAAAATCGCTACACAATTACAATTATGGTTCAACACTATAAATGTGTCTCTTCAGGCGATATTAAACTACTGGCAGTGAAAGATTAATCTGATTTTAAAAAGCAGATCATTTTAATATATATATATATATATATATATATATATATATATATATATATATATATATAATTATTTTTTAAAAATCATTCTCAAGCGAAATTTTTGAATTTGATTCCAAAATTTCACTTGAGGATAAACAAACTTGATACTTTAATTCAGTTTAATTTTAATAATTACATTGAAGTTTTGGGTTCCCGTTTTTGAAACATGAGAACTCTTATGTAGCGGAGCAATCATATTTTTTTTATAAATAATTATCATTTTGGCTTTACTTTTGTATTGAGCACTTTTTTTTTAAAAATAAAAACAAAAATACTAAAGAACTTCGGTTAATTTACCTAACGTTTTCTTTCCTATTTTTCTATATATTTGCGCGCGCGCACACACACACACACACACACACACACACACACACACACACACACACACACACACACACACACACATATATATATATTTAATATATATATATATATATATATATATATATATATATATATAGCATAAGATTATTGTCAAAATGAATGATAAGCAATAGGGAAAAAATCGTAGATGCGAAACCATTGGTCAAAGCATAACCAAAATTAAATAACGGTTCAACTTAAAGTTTATAGTAGTAGATACAGTGTTGGGGATAATGTTCTTGTCAGTCGAGAATCCTCATGGAGAGGTTTACGATGAAAAGTTTCTCCAATTCGTTCGCTGCACGTGTCAAGATATTCACTCCTACTGCAATTTATCCTTTCATCTCTTAAGCAGGACCGGAAAATTAAAGATCGAAGTAAAAATCGGTAAGATTAAGTGTAGGATTAGCTCCTAATATGTGTGTTAGAGGACTGACAGTATTCTCTATTAAGTTTTAATTGGTATGAGTTCAAATAGACTCTGTCAGAATAAAATCGTGCGGGGAATTAAGATTATTCTTATCACATGGGGATTATTCTTAGACAGAAAACATGGCCTCACTAAGCCACTTCTAGGTAATTAGTTGGGTAATAAATTAGGTACCTAGCATTTAGACGGACGAATTCGGAGTTAGTTTTCTTCCTTGTCGTAGATAAAGCAGGCTTTGGGCATCTTGAGGTGGTGTAATGGTTAGCAAGCTTGTCTTGTTAGAACAATTACGAGTAAGTATTGAGTTCGATCCTCACTGGATGCCCCATACTTTCGGCCTTGTGCCACGTCCAAGCTATGCTTGGAAAATTACTGGGGCATCTCGAGGTGGTGTAATGGTTAGCAAGCTTGTCTCGCTGGAACAATTACGACTGAGTAGCGAGTTTGAACCTCACTGGGTGCCCCATATTTCTGACCTTGAGCCACATCCAAGCTACACTTGGAAAATCACTGGGGCATCTCGAGGTTAGCTATATATATATATATATATATATATATATATATAGTTGGATTGATGTGAGTTTGTGACCCTGGGTTTCACACATATATATATGTTATAGCCACCTGCGCTAATGCAAAGCTCTTCAGTAAAATGAATGGCTGATTGGCATTTGTTTACATTCGTAAAAACTATACGCTAGATTTAGCTAGCTCATTCTGTCAAATGAAGATAGCTCAGTGGTAGAAAGTCTAGCACCAAATCGGTTGGGTTTCAATCCTAGCTTGAGGCATTGGATTTCTAGTCGCACTGAGGAGTTGTGATGCAGCGAAACAGTACTATATGCAAATGACATATATATTCATATTTACACACGCTCTATCTCTGACATTGAGCACTTTATCCCATAAATATAACACACCTAAAAACTATATTTTTTCATATATATATGTGTGTGTGTGTGTGTGTGTGTGTGTGAGTGATAGTGGTAGATAGCAGCTCTGATTGAGGAATCGGAGAGCCGAGTTACATTCATTTACGCACTAATACCCTTGGGAAATATATTAATCCCCTTCTTCTTCCTCCAGCTATTGGTAAATAGTAGGACAAACTGGGTTCTATAGCCTTGGATGGCAACTGGTCTAACAGAGGGTCGTTTGGGGACTTTGTGGCACATAGTGCGTCAGGTCTCTGTATTTGGCCCTTCAAAAAGTGTGGTTGGTTATGCACAAAAACTTCACCCCTATGATCAAATCGTATGTACTGGTGTCTGGCTGTTGGTTCCGAGAAACTAAGCTGCTTGACCCTCATACGTCGAATACGACGGGAGAGTCCATCATATATATATATATATATATATATATATATATATATATTGAACAATAAAAAATATTAAAAAATTAAAATTTTCAGACACACTGGGTTGTAGATTAATATTCTTTCGTTTTTATTATTATTATTCCATTTAGATTCCTCGACTAGTTTCGGCCAAAATGGCCATCATCAGGAGAACAAATATTTCTGCTTGCTGGTAGCAGTGAACTACAGAAATGAATGTCTTGATGGAGAAAATGAACTTTTGTCTGTAGTTTTCATTTGTTTTTTTATTATTTTTTTTATCTTTTTAACATGACGTTGAAAATCTGACTTGCAGAGAGTGACACGTCTACATGAAAAAAAAACAAACAAACTGTCCGGTGGTAAAAGCTGCTGGTGGCGTCAGGGATGGCAGTACCACCTTAACCACTGAGACTCTGTTACCTCCCTTGGTTGGCGTCTGACTAGGGCACGGTATCGCTTTCAAACGTTGTATGTAATATATTTATATACATACACACACACACACACACACACACACACACACACACACACATATATATATATATATATATATATATATATATATATATATATAATAAAAAACATATTGAAAAAAATAAGATTTTCTGTCACACTGGGTTGTATATTAATATTTTTTGTTTTATTATTTAAATTAGCTTCCTCGATTAGTTTCGGCCAGCATGATCATCATCAGGAGAAAGAAAATTTAGGAGAAAAACATTTCTGCTTGTTAGTAGCAGTGAAGTTGTTTTTAAGATAGAGGCTGGCGATAGAGGCTGGGGATAAGATAGAGTCACAGAATTTTTTTCCTGGTCATTTTGATAGTTTTATTGGTTTCTGGCAGAGGGATGTGTGTATTATGTGTATGTTATCTTTTTATTCTTTGGGAATGTGTATGATGTTTGTCTGTCTATATATTGGTATGAGGGTGTGTATAAGTGTATGGCCTCAA
This sequence comes from Acanthosepion pharaonis, assembly GCA_903632075.3. Classification (NCBI taxonomy): domain Eukaryota; kingdom Metazoa; phylum Mollusca; class Cephalopoda; order Sepiida; family Sepiidae; genus Acanthosepion; species Acanthosepion pharaonis. Next base: position 3,899,525 of record CAHIKZ030004577.1, on the reverse strand, counting down.
CAACTCTAGAAGCATGTCTGTCTTGTGTGGGTGAAAAATGTGGATAAGGCTTGATTTATGGGCTTATAAATTAATTCTATGTTGTTAAATTTGTTGCTAAGCCAGTCTGGACGAAGTGCTTCTATTTGTCTTCATGTTCTCTCTCTCTCTCTCTCTCTCTATATATATATATATATATATATATATATATATATATATATATATATGTATGTGTGTGTGTGAGTATGTTTGTGTGTTCAGATTATTTTCTAAAAAGCTTAGTATCTACTCAATTTAGTATTGTGAAAGTTAAACAAGCCAATAGTTTTGAACTAATAAATTTGCCGGATTAAAAATAAATCCATCAGTTCTTTAGAAATTGTTTTTCTTGTGTTTTGGTGATGAAACTTAGCAGCAATGTAGCTTTCGAGAAAAATAATCGGAGTATAGATGATGTGCATTCCTTCAAACGAATATAGAAACTAATAATAATAAAAAAAAAAACACGTGAAGACGCGATATTTGAAGAAACCGATATAACACGTGGTGATTTAGTATTTGAGAAACGATGAAACCGGCATAGCGCAAACAAAAACACTTTTATATTGTCTTATGAAGGCCAAAAATATTCAGACATGCAAATTCAGACATTTATATTTAAATTTTCACCGGAAAAATAGAGCCCAAAATATGGAAAAAAAAAATACACCATCAAAATCCTTAACAAATAACTTTCGTTGGTTTTTTATCCAAACTTGTGTCCAAATGCACCTAATATATATATATATATATATATATATATATATATATATATATATATATATATATATTTTTAAAATATAGTGCTCGATACAAAAGTAGAGCATAAATATAATTATTTATTTAAAAATATGATTCCAACACGCTACATAAGAGGTCTCATGTTTCAAAAGAAGAGACGAAAACTTCAATATAATTATTTGAATTAAATTGAATTAAAGTAAGCTGTGTTCCATCTTCAAGCGAAATTTTTTTTGGAATAACGTATTTCTGAAATTTACGTGTTTTAATAATTGAAATCAAAATTTCCATGGTAACAGCTAGGGCGAATTGTTTAAATTGGGTAGGCGTGTGTTGGGTGTTAATATATATATATATATATATATATATATATATATAGTTCAAAAGTTTGGAGCCACTCCCTAAATAATTAGCATGGGATGAACTTCATAGCAGAGTAAAAAAAAATGATGAAAAAGTGGTCTTAGAGTTATTGACAAAAAAAAAAAAAAAAAATGGAATCAATTATCGAACTTATACTTTGAGAAACTTTTGCAACGAATGCTGAAAATTTGTGCTGCAGTAATCAAGGCTAAAGGAGGATATTTTGACGAGAGAAAAATTTAATCATAAAATTCCTTTTTGTCTTTTCGACATAATAATATTTCTAAGAAAAAAATGTCTCACTTTTAAACGTGTATAAGAATTTTCTTAAGAAGGAAAGGAGTTTCACATGTGCATGAGAAGAAGCTGTTGGAGTAGAAGATGTGGCTACATTTAACTGTTTCGACAGTCAAAGGGTGGGACCGATATGCCAATCTAGTAGCACGTTTAAATTCATAATTCGTATAATAAGACAACTGTTTGAAACAATTTTAAAAAAATTACCAGGGCTTTCCCCAAACGTTTGAACTCTCGTGTATATATATATGCTTACGGTCAAATCACGCTGAAACACCGGTTCTCGTACGATCACCGAAGTTAAGCAGCGTAGAGCCAGGTCAGTACTTAGATGGGGGACCGCTTGGGAACACCTGGTACTGTAAGCCCCCAAAGTCCAACCTTTACCACACAGTCGGTGGGGGGGGTGTAAACGGTAGTGTCGAGCTATGCCGCCCGGAACTTCGTTCCTGGTAGGGCCACCCAAGGCGGACAGGTCTGACACACAACGCCGGCTAACAAGGGCTCTGGTGAAAATCCAAGGAGCGTCTGCATCGGTAACCGGCGGCTTCTGGTCGTTCCTGTCTCTGCGTCTGTGGGAATCCGCGGCAAGCAAGAACGTTATCCGAGTAGGCCTGGGTACCCTACTTCTGTAATTTATCCCAAGAATCTTCTTCTCATAACAGGAAGAAGCCGGCTCAATCCACCCAGGGTAAATGCCGCATCAGTACAGTAGTAGTATATATATATATATATATGTGCATTTCTCTGCGTGCGTGTGTGTGTGTGTGTGTGTGCAAATACAAGTGTTTTTACTTAATATCTTTTTAATTATGATGTAATGCATGATGTAATATATGTCATATTTTTTATTTTTTATGAATACAGTAAAATCCAGTCTTTCTTATCGTTTAAATCTCTCGGTCTTTTTTTTTTTTACTGTTTGTATTTAATATCTTCCAATCTGAAAAACACGCACTTTAAAGAAAATTATAAGAAAATAAGCCAAGAAAATTAAGCGTAGGAAAGAGCAGTCGGCGCCAAAAGACTTGTTGTTGTTGTTCTTTATCAGGCTTTCTTTTATGAGTTACTCCAAACGTCAATATGATTTTCGAAAGACAAACGTTTTCTTCTGTTGGATCGACTTACTGTCTTTTAAAATTTAACATTGTTAACGTGGTATATGTGTTTTCTATGCTTATTTTAATCTGGCAAAGTCAACAACCGTGAGGCACACATTGAGGATCAAAATCGTTGTAATAATATTCCTCTTTGTCAGTATAGGTTTCGTTTCATGATACACAGTGGATGCCTGAAGTGTGAATAAAACCGGACACTGTACGTAGTTTTTTTTCTTGTTCATACATCGATTCATGATGACTTCCCACTCGTTGGACTCGGTGGTCCAGGAATAGGCAAAAACTGATGGTACCTTCGCGATTGTTTATAGTCACACATACCTTGCACTGTAATATGTAAACTCTCAGGATCAGGCAACCTTGAACCCCTGCCGCATACGATACGATTCGGTTAGTCTGATATTAAGGCACTGTAAATAGTGGTTAATACCCGTATCGTATTATGAAGCTACAAGCTACGTTATTGCTTTCAATACCGGGTGTTTCCAAGCAATCCCCCATCTAAGTACTGACCAGGCTCAATATTGCTTAACTTCGGTAATCAAACGGGAACCTGTGCCTTCAACGTGATTTGATTGATTGATTGACCATCTGTCTCTGCAAGTCTTGTCATTATCTATCTATCTATCTATCTATCTATCTATCTATCTATCTATCTTGATGTGTCTTAGTACGTTCATTATCTATCTATCTATCTATCTATCTATCTATCTATCTATCTATCTATCTATCTATCTATCTATCTCTACAATGAAAAGCGATGCCCTTAAGTTTAAAATGCATTTTTAAAAATCATATTGAAACTTATTTTAGCTTGGATTTGAAGCTGATAAATTTTTAAAAATAATTTCACCCCAAGCTAGGGAATAAAATCACTTGGACGCGAAGGGTTACTGAGCGTTAGCGGATATGAAAAATAAAAACTACGATTATCGAGAGAGGACAATAAAAGAATAAAAATTATAAGACAGAAAATAAGGATTGAGATTGCATTTAAATTTTGAACATTAAATTTAATATTTCCAATGAGTAAATATTTTGCTGAATTTCAAACTGAATAGATTGAAATGAGTTACTGTAGTGATCTACAATGGTACTTGTGTGGTGCAAGATAGTATGAATATAATCCCCACGGTCACACCTTAATATTAGACCAAATATTTTACTCAACTCCTACTGTCTTGCACCACACAAATACCATTTTCGCTTCACTATGATAACATTCAGAGTGAGGATGTAGCTATGGTCTCACTTCTGGGCATGGCTTTATTTAATGCGTACAAGGACCATGTAGAAAACAAGCTCTTAAATAATTTCAACAAACCCTCAATAAATGCAAGATATGTTGACATTAAAACCGTTAAAGAAGAATTTGAAAGTAAGCTAATTCTACAATTCGCTTATGAACTCGACAGTAAAAATAGAATTCCTTTCCTGGATGATCTAGTAGAAATTTGAAAAAGTTAAAAAAAAATTGGATTGACAGAAATTGTCGATGTTATTCAACCAAATATGTTTTTTAACACACACACACACACACACACACACACACACACATATATATATATATATATATATATATATATATATATATATATATATATATATATATATATATATATATATATATATATATATATATATATATAATTAGGCACAATAACAATTCATATGGGGAATAGGCTGATTTCAACCGACGAAATTAGTCGGTCTTATTCAACTCCACGTTCGTGTCGGATTTTAACAGTTAAATTTCTAAACCCGACATCGACATGAACTCACTTTATAGTTTGATTTTAAATTTTTAAAGGTTGTGCGTTCATATACAAATATGGTGATGAACGAATTTTTTACTGGTAAATTTTCTGTCAAAAAATCAAACTCAGCGTTGCTACTGCGCGCTCCAAAGACAATAACTCATTTTCAATAGCATTTTCGGATACAACAATACATATATTTTCGTTGTCCTCTTATTACTAAGAGAAAAAACAAGAACAACATCTATTCTATACCTGAAGATGTCTGTAGGAACAGACGAAAGCTTGTAGTAAAAATAAGAACTAATACGGCAGAAATTTATAGAAACAAGTATCATTTCATTCATAACGGATTCGGAGGTTTTTGTATATTATTTGAATTGTTTGCGACGATGGATTTCTCGCCAATTAAATCATTAACCTTTGCATTTGTTTTTGTGTGAATAATTCATGAATATATATATATATATATATATATATATATATATATATATATATATATATATATATATATATATATCATAGGTTTTACTTCGTCATAGACTTTTTCTTTCCTTCTTAAGTCGAGGATTTACACTTTCCATTTAAAAAATTCACCAAGGCTTCTCAGTGGCATATTCTAATTACAAGGGCCACTACTCTTGTATTGTTGAGGGTTCATTAAGAAGTAAAACGTACCAATTGTTTATTTATGATTCTAACCGCGGGTGACTCTCACTGCGGACACGACATAGCTGGAATGAATGTGGTTGTTGGGCGATTAACCCGTCTTGTTCCATGGCTAGGCGTCCAGAGAGTTATCGTGAGTGATCTATTGCTCTGGGTAAGTTAATAAACATTTACAACGTTTCCTTTGTTTAGTAGGAGATTCAATGAAGAACGAACACATTACTGAATCATGACAACAAGCTCTCCAGTAAGAGATGTTTAAATGTCCACATCATGTATACAGTTCTATTATACAAATCATTCGATTTCAATTCTTTACACAACCACCGAGATGAGAAGTCGTATTCAAGCAACACAACCGGGATTACATAGCGGAAAATGTCTGATGTTTCAACATCTATCTATCTATCTATCTATCTATCTATCTATCTATCTATCTATCTATCACAGTTCGTTCAATATCTATCTATCTATCTATCTATCTATCTATCTATCTATCTATCTATCTATCACAGTTCATTCAATATCTATCTATCTATCTATCTATCTATCTATCTATGTATCTATCTATCTATCACAGTTCGTTCAATATCTATCTATCTATCTATCTATCTATCTATCTATCTATCCCTACAATATTACTTTTCAGGAAGCCAGGAAACTCTTACTGTCGATTAATCTCGGAGCATTCTAAAAATTTATGTTACTTTTTTTTTAAGCATTTCACCCCATGCAAGGTGGGAATGCCACTAGCATACAAGGGGTTACAGAGAGTGAAAGCAAGAGTAAAGACGGTTGTTTGAGGAAAGCTTATTGAGAAGGACCCCGATCAGGATCAAGGCATCAGAAGATGTCGATTGATATTACATTTAAATGTTTGTTTTTATTAGTGTTTTTTTAAATTTTTTTTTACTCACGTGTCGAGTAATATTTTTAATATTTATTTATTAGATTTTTTTTTAAAGTATTTCGCCTCGAGCAAGGAGGCGTGTCACTAGCACGCAAGGGGTTACAGAGAGTGAGAGCAAGAGTAAAGAGGGGTGTTGTTTGAGAAAAGGATAAAGAGAAGGACGGGGATCGGGATCAATGCATCGAAAATGTCAATTGACATTACATTTGAACATTTGAAGATTATAGCTATCAGGGAAGCAAGTAGGAGAAAGAGAGATCAACTGTCGGGAAGTGTAAGAGAAGAAGCTGTTGGTGTAGAAGCGCGGTTACATTTAACTGTTTCGACATTCAAAGGGTGGGACCTAGTACCACGCTTAAATTCATGCAGCTGGGGTACCATTGAAAGTAGCTCTTTGGAGCAGTTGATATGGAAATATTTGTAGAAAAGACAGAGGGAAGCCACAGCACGTCTGATCATCGAATAGGCTGCGTTATGGGTAGTTTCTTCCAACACCACAAATAGATACAAAACGAAAAGATTAGTCTAAAAACTCTAGTCATAAAGATTGCCAGATCTAGATTTTCATGTGAATGTCATGCAAGGCACCAAACTCGTTCAGAAATATCTAAACAGCCAGCTGTATACATCCACTTTCTCAGTTCAAAAGCCTGTAGATCTTAGCGATGACCATAATTCTTCGAACATAGGGAACTGGCGTTACAGAAACCTAAATAAAGAACTGTTCCAAATAACAGAAACCACATCCTTTAAGAACATTCAACAGTTGGTTGATTTTGTTTAGAGGCATATGAACCTGTATGGGTTATTTAATGCCGGAATCTACCTATATTGAGCGCAGTTGCATGCGTTTAAATACAGGTAAAATATATTTTTGGTTATTTTGCTTTAAAAGTGTATTGTTGGTAATTTTACTATAAATATGTATTGTTGGACATAAATATGTATTGTTTTGAAAATAAAAATATATTTTTAGACTTTCATAGTGTTTTTCTTTGGATGTTCACTACTACCCCGGGCTAGGGTGGAATTGGAAACAACAGGAATTAAGAGCTGGTTCCACGCTCCACAAAACCTCCAATCTCCCGACCAGAGGCCTTGCTGCCGGATGTAGTTTATCGTCATACCCAGGAATAACGTATCTTGTTCTCCTTCTCCGAATTTATATGTAGTACCAATTGAGGAATGAACTCACTATTCAGTTATCTCCATCTAGATCAGCATTGCTAAAATTATCACAAACTATAGTGCCATATATATAGAATATTTATTAAGATATGTAAATTCTATATATTGGTGCGTTTGTTGATTTTTTTTAGCGACATATCAATCTCTATGGTTTACTTAATGGCGAAATCTAAATAATTTGAAAATTTTATGGTTTCAATATATTTTGAACGCAATTGTATGCCTTCAACTAAAGATAAAATGTATTATTGGTCATTTTGATGTAAAAATATATTGTTAGTCATTTTACTATAAATAAGCATTGTTGGTATTTTTTATATAAAAATGTATTAATGGTATTTTTACTATAAAGTAGACTTTTTCAGCTTCCATGTTGTTTTATTTGGGGGTTCACTATTTACCCATAGTTGGGATCCCAACAAGTGCTATCACCCCTGTTCAAGGTAGACCTGGGAACAAAACTAATTAAGAGGTGGTTCCACGATGCTCAAAACATCCAATCTTCCGATCAGAGGCCTTGCTGCTGGAAATAGTTTATCGTCATACTCAGGACTACGTTTCAACAGCAAGAACAAGTAAAATGAATATCGCATGTAAAACGAAGTGAAAACAATGACATAATCAAGATGTTAACGTTACACACTATTTGAAACAAAGGTTTAGGAAGGAAACCTCCATCAATACTGGAAAGAGCGATAACAGCTACTGGACTTGAGAAGAGATAATAATGACATAATCAAGATGTTGAGATTCCACACTACTTCAAATAAAAGGTTAGGAAGGAAACCTTCATCAATAGTGGAAAGAGTGATAACAGCTAGTGGACTTGAGAAACGTTTTAAGAGAAAGGCGGGAAAAATTTCAGTCGTCAGTAGCATTGATTGCTCGGTCAATGAATGACTAATGTTTCCTTAAAAAATAAAGATCTAATATAACCAGTGTCCTCATCTTTGTTGTTATTATCTCATTGTTTTGGCCGTTGTATACTCGGGCTTTATCAGGTGCTTTTCGACCCGGGTAACCATCAGGGAACTTCAAACTATCCTCCTTATTTAACCAACGGGAGAAAATTGTTCTTGTTCCAATGTCCATGCCTAGGAATATCACGTCTTGTTCTTATGTAGTATTGCTTACCTCTTGCTCACCTTGCTTCTACTGACTGATGCGAGACACCAGACTCGTTCAGAAATATCTAAACTGCCCGCTGTATACATTCACTTTCTCAGTTCAAAAGCCTGTATTTACTCGAGTTCCCCGCGAGGCAGGATGTAGCACAAGTCCAATTTTTATGTTGGCCGAGCCGAGCCGAGCCGAGCCGAGCCGAGCCCGTAGTCTCGGGTAAAATTTCCCCGTAGACCCCGGATACATCGGTTTGTCTACCTCCCCAGACGTGGCTATGCCCTTCGACATATTCTCGTCTGGGTTCCTCTCTACCGAAAAGCAGAGAGTTCGACGTTTTGGTACTTGCTCAAACCTACGCTGGAAAACAAATACTGAATAGTGATTTTCACAGCATAGCTTAGATGTGGCACAAGGCCGAAATTATTGGACACCCATTGAGGGTCAAACTCACTACTCAGTCGTAATTGTTCTAGCGAGTTTGCTAACCATTACAACGCCTCGAGATGCCCCTTACTGAGTCTAAGTCTGCACTGTTTTGGTTAGAGATTGAACTCAAAATTACTATGTTCCCAAGCCCTAGTGGATGAAATACACGGCTCCTGTTATCAGTCAGTTAAGTGATACATGATGCACATTTGGACGATCATAGCATTTCCTATTCATGACTAACTAGGTTTTTTCTGCAGTAGATTGTCGTTTCTTTCTGCGCTAGACTGGTTGCCAACCAAGGCTATGGGACCCAGTCTATCCTGCTATTCAACTCATAGCTGGGGACTGAAGAGATGGAACCATATCTTTTCCGAGAGTATTTGCGCGTAAGTGAATGTAATGAACTTGACTTGAATTCGAACGCGGCTCTCCGATTTCTCATTCCGTTATATATTACATCGCATGAGGTTCAGGTCGAAATTCTCTGAAGGTTACACGTATAGAGTAAGTACCTGATGAAGGCCGGAGATCACAATTGCCAAAACGTTGCGATAATAGCAACACAGATGAGGACAAGATTCCCAATGTAAACAATGGAAATAATGATAAATCCTTATCCTCGACACTCAAAGAGATTAATCCTGTTAATAAGTCTATCGGGCGAGATTTCAGCTGTCTTTTATAGTCCTTTACAATCTTTTCTACATTTTAGAGCCTTCCATCTCCCCTTTTTTCCGAGTAGCATCATGGATTCTCTGTGAGTTCCATTCTACTCTGAGTTGAAGTCACCTCCCTCGCTAAAATCACCCGATATTTTTCTTCCAGTTGAACAAAGTGGAATGAATTCAGAAGGAAAAAAGATATCGCCCGACAAAAAAATATTTTAACCTTAAGAAAAAAAAAAATTCTTTTTTAAAAAATATTTTTCTTATTTTGTTACTGAATAATTTTCTTTCTTTCTTCATCACTTTCTTTATTTTCTTTTTCTCTTTCTTTCTCTTTTGTTTTCATTGCTGTCTTTTATAGAATCTCTTTCATCTTATTCACTTTTATGATTATTTTTCTTTGCCTCCGCCCATATCGCCTTCATTTACTTTTCCTTCTATCTCCCCTTCTTCTTCTTCTTCTTCTTCTTCTTCTTCTTCTTCTTCTTCTTCTTCTTCTTCTCTGTAATTATTTTTCTGTTTCATTTTCTTCAGAAAACTTCTTGCTTTTTATTTTTATACTTTATAATTTTGTTTTCTTTTGTATTTATTTTCCCACATTTTCCTTCTTTAGTACAGTATCATCACCATCATCATCATCTTCTTCTTCTTCTTCTTCTGCTTCATATTCTTCTTTTTCTTCTTCTTCTTCTTCTTCTTCTTCTTCTGCTTCATATTCTTCTTCTTCTTGTTCTTCTTCTGCTTCATATTCTTCTTTTTCTTCTTCTTCTTCTTCTTCTTCTGCTTCATATTCTTCTTCTTCTTCTTCTTCTTCTTCTTCTTCTTCTGCTTCATATTCTTCTTTTTCTTCTTCTTCTTCTTCTTCTGCTTCATATTCTTCTTCTTCTTGTTCTTCTTCTGCTTCATATTCTTCTTTTTCTTCTTCTTCTGCTTCATATTCTTCTTCTTCTTCTTCTGCTTCATATTCTTCTTCTTCTTTTTACTTATTTTTCTGTTTCATTTCCTTCAGAAAATGTTTGTTTTTCTATTTTGTTCTTCATAATTTTGTTTTTTCTCGTATTTATTTTTCCATATATTTCTTCTTCTTCTTCTTCTTCTTCTTCTCATCTCCTCCTTCTACTTCTTCTTCTCTCCTCCTCCTCATTCTTCTTTTCCTCCTCTCTTCATCCTCCTCATTCTTCTCCTTCTTCTTCGTTTCTATGTGCCGATCCTCTTCTTATTTTCTTCCATACCACTTCTTTTTTTCCTTTTTCTTTCTTTTCTTCCATTCCTATTCTTCCTATACCTTCTTTGTCATCACCTCTTACTTCCTTCATCCTCCTGATTTGACTCCCTCCATCCTAGTCCTTCAGGCAACTTCACCTAAAAGCCATGCAAACAAATATGGCGGTTGAAGTGAGATTATCACTGCTTCGCAGTTATTATTCTTCTCATTGGCGTTAGATGCAAAGATAAGATTATTGTCTTCCTTTTCTGGCGTTGGTTCGTTTACACACTAACAAGATTAGACACATTAAAAAGAGTTGTGTTTACTCTTTAGTTTTGTATTAACATTTTTGTTTTCGTCTTTCGCCTTTCATTCCCACCACCCCCGTCTCCCCAACGATGCAATCATTTCGCTCCGATGAATAATTAGGACAAGAAAAATAACATTTTTTTTTCGCTTTGGGGTTTGTCCGCGATTTGTCTTTTAGACCAAAAATGGGTGTGGGAAAAAAGGAAGGTGTTAAGAGTATTTGGTGGAGGTGGAGGAGGAGGATGTGGACGCGGAGTGTTTCTAAGTTGATGGAGAAGAGATAAAAAAAGTAGATAATTATGAATTAGAGATAGGTAGACATGAAAAGACCGAGACTGTGATAAATAGATATGTACGTAGGAGGATTTAGGATGACATACAGACAGACAGATAGATCGATATGAGCATACTGAGATAGATAGATAGAGAGATATATAGAAACAGAAAGAGATAGATATGAACATACTGAGATAGATAGATAGACAGATAGATAGATATGAGCATACTGAGATAGATTGATAGAGAGATATATAGAAACAGAAAGAGATAGATATGAACATACTGAGATAGATAGATAGACAGATAGATAGATATGAGCATACTGAGATAGATTGATAGAGAGATATATAGAAACAGAAAGAGATAGATATGAACATACTGAGATAGATAGGTAGACAGATATCAGCATACTTAGATAGATGAGAAAGAAACAGAAAGATATATATATATATATATATATATATATATATATATATATATATATATGAACCTGCTGAGATAGATGTTGAAAGAGAGAACGAAAGATAAACGTGAAAGCACGACATAACATGAAAAAGTATCTCTCTCTCTCTGTCTCTCTGTTTCTGTCTCTCTCTCTCTCTCTCTCTATATATATATATATATATATATATATATATATATATATATATTATGCTCTGTTACATTAGAACGTGTACATACCCACTGCAAATCTGTACATCTTGTTTCAACGTTAAAAGTAACGTTTCTTCAGGTGGAAAAATTACTAAATTGTTTTATCCCGAAATACAGTTAACGTAGCACATTTTTCGTCTTTGGAAAATTTACCATTCAGTCAGTTTTAGACTCACTGGAGTGACAGGGTGTAATCGATTTCTATTTTTTCCTCAGATTAGGTCATTTGCTATAGTGAGCAGTAATATGAATCTAATTTCGGGGTGTATGATGACATTTTTTGGCTTTGAAAAATATTGCGTAGTCCGTGATTGCATCGGTAGCCAGTGTTGCAAATTTATGACATATTTATCTTAAAAAATAATTATGGAAAAAAGTTTTTTCAGGTCAAGTAGCTGTTATCGCTCTTTCCATTACAGATGAGACGTTTCCTTCCTAACCTTTTGCTTGACGTCGTGTGGAACGTCAACATCTTGACTATGTGATTATTCGCTCTTGGACTTACATGTGATCTCCATTTCAGTTGTTGCTGTTGTTGAAAGTGCTCAAGTGATATGTATTCTGTTATCTGGTACAGTTCCTTCTTTACGATTCTGTAGCGCCAGCCGACGAGGTTCGAAAAAGGCTGGCTCTCACTGAGACCTGAGAACATCGATCTGAAAACGGTGTTCACGTAACAGTTTAGATATTTCTGATCGAGTTTGCTGCCATGAATGGTATCCATATGAAAGCCTCGATCTGACGAGACTATTTCAAAACTAAACTCCAGTTTATAAGTTAATGTTTTGTAGCAATTTGAAGAGTTTGACAAAAAACTACACAAAGTGCATCCCATTTTATTAACTTTTCTTATATCTTCAATATTAGATTTCTCATAACTGATCCCTACACATAGGTTTTAGAAGCATTTAGTATTTAATAATTCTTTATCTATAATTTTCATGATGTAATTTCAAATTGTACAAAACTTCGCATAGATACATTATTATTATTATTATTATTATTATTATTATTATCTATAAAAGGCAGGATGTGTGTGTAACGAATGCACGGCCGCAATTTTCGGCGGATTTGCACCAAAATTTGCATGCACATGCTCCAAGTTAGTGGGAAGGCCAAGACCGACTTTGCATTTCCCAACTCCCATCGATAGTGGAAATAATCGATTTTTTCATGCTTCTACGGCAGTTTTCATATAGTTTGCGGCCATTTTCTACTGGCCAGAGTTAGAGCCTATAGCTGGCTGCCACGAATAGGCAGGAAGATTGTATTGGCCAGCGTGAGAGCCAACTGCTGACTGACACGAATGTTAACTAGCATGCTAACATGCAAAAAAATTCGATAGCTGCATTCGTCACAAGTGGGAAAAATTTAAATCCGCATGGCACTTTACTCCAATTGGCTCATTCGCTTGCTTAAACTCAACGTTGATTCTGATTCCGCAGAACTGGGTTAGGTGTGAAAAAGTATTTGTTGTTAACATTCTTTTTTCATTCGGTTTTTCCAGTTACGAGTCCTTTTTTAAAGCTGATTGTTTTGTGTTCATTTTGTTTAGTTCTTTTTTCGTAACAGATTTAATGTTTAGTATAGAACTTCGAAAAAATTCGCAGTGTGAGATAGGCAAGAAGTAAGGCATGTAGCAACATCAGTACGGCAAAGGGTACTCCTTTAAAGGCAAGGAAGGGCAAAAATATTTTAAGTCAAATGATAGCGATTGCTGTATGAGTCGTACGATTTTTGAATCAAACACGGGCAACGCCGGGCCATGCTGCTAGTTATTATTATTTCTTTTGATTTCTGTTGCATACTTATTTCTTTCCAACCAGAGAACTGAGGTCAGAAATGGCATTATGACATATTCCACTGAGAATTTTTTTAGGAAAAACAAAAGTAAAAAAAAAAAAAAATGAAAGATTGCATATATTTTACATAGATAAATCTTTGTAATGTGTGAGCTCTACACGTGAGTACAATTTTTGTATTTCTTTAAGGCTTGGAACACCAGGAATATCTCCAACGAGTCTATCGGAACCTTTTCCAATTAATGCGAGGGCTCCAACTAAAACTGGAATTGTTGATGTCTTCATGTGACACATTTTGCTCTTTCCATTTCAAGGTCCTTGTATTGTGATAGTTTTTGGAAGATCTTCATTCAAAGATACATTACAATCTGCAGGGACTGCCATATCCAAAAAAAGGCACATTTTGTTTTTGTGGTCTCTGATCACGTGGTATGGACGATTAGCATTGATTATTCTGTCTGTGTTTATTGCAAAGTCCCATTATTATTATTATTATTATTATTATTTTTATTTTCTTTGATTTCTGGCGTTTACACATTTATTTCCGGGTCCCGCCCAGGGACCTAAGGTTAGAAATCGTGGCACTTTCCACTGACAAACAAACAAACAAAAAACTTACATAGATAAAGCCCTTCGTGAAGTGTGGGCTGTACTTGTCAGAACAATTTTTTGTATCTCCTTGAGGCATGGACTTCCAGGAATCCCTTCAATTAGTCTACTGGAATCTTTTCCAACCAGTCCTAGGGCTCCATCTACAAAAGGGATTGTTGATGTTCCCATATGCCACATTTCCGAGATTTCTATTTCAAGGTCTTTGTATTTTGACAGCTTTTTGAATATCTTCAAAGATACATTGCCGTCAGCAGGGACTGCCATATCAATAAGGAGTCACCGTTTTTGTTTATGGTCTTTAATAACAATATCTGGGCGGTTGGCTTTGATTGTTCTGTCAGTGTGTATTGTGTAGTCCCATAGTATTGTAACAGGTCCTATCTCCGTAACCGGGTCTGGGTGGTGTTCATACCATTTTCTTTCAGTTTCATTCCCGTAGAAGTTGCAGATTTTCCAGTGCAGATATTGGCCCACTCTGTCATGCCGGGTTTTATATTCAGTGGGTGCCAATATCGTGCAACCTGATACAAGATGATCAATCGTTTCTGGATATTTATCACATATATTATTATTATTATTATTATTATTAACAGCTTCTATTCTTCCAAACAATTTTTCATTCTCAGCCGGAGATCTTGCATTATGATTGTTCGCCATCATTATTTTCCTTTGTTTCTTTTTTATTTTCTTTTTTTTTTGTACGAGATGACCCCCAAGTCTATACCAGAGACCGTCTAGTGACAACAAGTTTTCACAAGAGAGTTTCCATGTATTTTGGCAGGTAGAAAGGAAAAACATTTTCAAAAATTGTATATCTTCTTTGAAATTAAGTATTTCAAAATTTTCTTTTGCGAAATGGTTTAGTTGAACCACTGAAAGACAATCTATAAAAAATTCCATTTTTTAAAAAACTTCCTTCATTAATATGGTGATAAATTTACGTAAGATGACGTCCACATGAGTGTGAAGTTTTTAAAGTTTGTTTTGTAACTGCTAGAAATTTGGGTCACGTATTTGTTTACGTTTTTCGAAATCATTCACAGTGCTCCAATGACTACAGGTATGGTGGTTTTGAGATGCCACTTTCTACAAATTTTATCTCATGTTCATTCCATTAACTTTATTATTATTATTATTATTTGTGCATGTTATGTTTCCTGCTTTGTATCCTGAAGAGACGGCTCCAAACTATGGTCCTTTGGCCCTATAGGAGAATTGTCATTTAATTGATAGCAATTTTCTTAGTATATGGGATGTGCCTTGTACGTTGATGTTAAATGGGACACTGTTATAAAATTGTTCACTCCTTTTCTCACGAGGCCCAGAGCTCCAATTACTATTGAAACAGTCTCAGTCTCTATACCCCACATCTTGTTAATCTCGATCTCCAGGTCCCTGTATTAGGACAATTTCTCGATAATTTTAATAGAGGTGTTTCTCTCATATGTTACTACTGTGTTAATAAATATACACTTTCTGAATTTCATGACTTTTATGATAATATCGGGTCTGTTGGCTTTTATATCCTGTCAGTTTGAATTGGCATGTCCCAGAGGATAGTTACATCGTTATTTTGGGGAACTGTGTCTGGTTAGTGCTCATTGGTTTCTATTTCGTGCTTCCCGATTATTATTATTATTATTATTATTATTATTGTCCTTTCATTAGTTACTTTGTTTGCACGTATGATACGCCCTTCCAATGCCTTCTTAAATAATTGACAATTCCGTTTTGGTTGCGTGTAAAGACGGAAAAGACATATAAGAGACGCTAATTGGTTTCAGTTAGAAAACGACAGAAAGTAAGAAACGCCTTTCCAATACCACACAAATAATGGGATATTCCGTTTTGATTGCGTGGAAAGACGGAAAAGACATATAGGAGACGCTAATTGGTTTCAGCGAGAAAAAGAAAGAAAGAATGAAAGAAAGGAAACAGAAAAAAGCGTAAAATTTTCAAGGGTTACTAATAGTTATTACTATTATTATTTGACTTGTTTTTCTTTCATCTTATTTTTGTTGGTTTTATCACAACACCCGGATAGTTTTGACATTACATCAAGTAGGCAGCATGTAGTATTTTACGAGCATAGAATATAAATACAGGCTAAACGTTGTGATGCAAAGTAACAAAAAATAAGAAAAAAGTACTTAAAAATTAATAATGCGAGGAAAAAGATGATGGTGCTTATATAGATGGGGAGACGAACTACGCGAGTGTGACATCATTTCATCACAAGCACTGTTTGAAATTAAATAAAAAACGAATCATAAAACGTATGTAATTTGAGTAGATATTTTTTTGCTTTTTATTTATTTCAAAACAGGTTTTTAGGGGAAAAAAAAACTTTAACAAGTTTTTATCAGTTTCCATAATAAGCCAAAATCCCCATTTTCAGAGATGCGCATATCTTAAAGCAATATTGACTTAGTTGGACATCATCGGTGAATGCATGAAAGCAGAAAAAATATCTTGCGGTGGCGAACTCACCGAATAAAAAGCGGGATGGAAAGGAAAAAAAATTGTCACAAAGAAAAGGATTTTCTTTGAGTCTTGAGTGGAATACGAAAAAATATAGCGAAAAGGGATCGGTGCCCGAGAAAATGGTTTACAGTAACGAGAAAAGGAAGCGGGAATTCCAGAAAATATTTTTATTCTGGATAGAAGCGGATCTAAGATTTTCTACACACTCATCAAAATGATTATTTTTAGTGGTTAAAACAAACCTATTCCTACGTAATTTTTTCTTATATTATAAACCCGCTTGTACCTCTGTTAGTTAGTAACTTAGTATGTTAGTTAACATATGCGTTACACCTCAGATAAATAATGAACCATTCCATTTTGATTGCGAGGAAAGAAAAAAAAGACATACCAGAGACGCTGTCTTTGTGAGAAAAAGAAGGCATACATAATAATAAGAAAGAAAGAAAGAAAGAAAGAAAGAAAGGGAATATAGAAGAGGCGTTTAACGTCTGCTTCAATGAAACAATATCAATTTTGAATCATTCGTACTTCTTTAAATAATAAACCTGAATTCACATTCATGATTGTTAAAACAGGGAATTAATTGCATCCTTGAGTATTATATGTCATCTTAATACAGCCATCCATATGTAATTTATTTTTGAAAACTTGTGCTTTATTATACACTAGCAGAAGAGCCCGGCGTTGCCCGGGGATGTAACAGTAAGAGATAGATCAAGTATCGACCATCATAAAGACTGAAAAATAAAATTGACAAAGATTATTGTTTAAGGTTGACGAACACGCATGTCTTAATTTGTTACTTTTTTTTTTTTTTACGAATTGGTCAAACCCAAACTCAAACAAAAGCGTTGTTTTCAATCATTATGAGTCTACCGATTGAATAGAATTTTATTATGAACAATTGTCTTGTAAATGGAATTTTTAAAGCATTCTGAATGTAAAAATAAAGAAAAAAGTGTGCAAGACAATAAAAAACACTATCTGTCAAGAAAAAAAAGTGAAGTTTTGTTGACATCGGTTGAAAAATGTAGTAAATCCGATCCCATATATAAACGAACACACACACACACACACACACACACACACACACACACACACACAAAACCTGGGTTTTATAATAAGTATAACTCGATATGAGTTGTTCCCCTTTCATTCTCGTGACAGCGATGCCTCTTAATCGTGTTTTCAAATTGATTTCGTGCAAAAACACTAGTGTTTTTTTCCATTTTTGACGCTGTCAGAACAACCGCAAGGTAATTTTACGTCGTCCTTTGAAGTTTTGTTGAAATTGGTTGAAAGTGTAGGAAATCCGATCCAATATATAAACGAACACACACACACACACACACACACACACACACACACACACACACACACACACACACACACACACAACCTGGGTTTTATAATAAGTATTATTAAAATATCAATGTCGTACATATATTTTACTAACATATTTTATTTTTTATGATATTAAAGAATAGAAATGAACCGGATGTTAAACTATTGCGTCTTCCTTCTAATTTCCGTTTCAAACTTTATTTTCGAATTTTCTGGGAGAAAGTGCTTTGTTGTAACATTAATGTGATGACAACCTGACAGATCTAAATGATTCCATTTATTTGTTTCTTTTAAAATCAATTTCAGACAAAAGACGTTCAATTACGCTGATTCCCAAAGAAGAAATATTGCCGACATATCGACTACCACTGGTAAACAATTGTTGTCAACACCTATTTTAGTTGGGCTTTTCTATTGTATTGAGTGCATTTGCAATTTTGCTGTTTCAAATAAGAGGGTTTTTTTAAGCCGAGCAAAAAATTATGAAAACGTGTACTTCTGAAAACGCCCCCTTTTTTGCCTTTAATCTTCGTTCAAAATTTCTGGTATTATAGACAAGAAAATACAGCACTTTTTTTTCTAGAAATATGTTGTTAACCCTCTGTTAGTACTGTGTGGCATTGTCAAAGTAATTACTACCGTAAGGTTTTCAAACATCCTAATTAAAATATTATGGATACTTCGTTTAGTTCTTAAATTTGTTGTTATATATTGTCTTGAGAATTCTTTCTTTTTTTTTGGACAAAGAAAAACGAAATAAAAAAAAAGGATTTACTTTGAATTTAAAAAATGAATTTAGAAGTTTCAAAAGTTCGAATATGCAAAAAATAAGTTTCATTTTATTCTCAGCAAACAAAAACTGCTTTTAATTAACATCATGTAATAATTGTACTCATCCGTCCTTTCGTTAGTTCGCACGACCGTTATGCCCTGCCAATACCTCATAAAGGACTATTTCGTTTTGATGGTGTGGAAAGACAAAAAACAAAGACGCTACTTGGTTTCAGTGAAAAAAAGAAAAAAGATAGATAGCTAAAATATTTAAAGATGCGTTAGGGAAGCACCCATAGATATTTTATGGGCCGTGAGCTCATTTAATCATGAACTGAAGAATTCAAATGCTTCAGAAACTGAAAAATTTTCATGGGTTAAAAGAAACGAATATTAGAACTTCCTCACCGAAGTGACGTGGCTTTCCTCTGTCTTTTCTACAAATATTTTCATGGCAACTGCTCTGACGAGGTTTTTATCC
Organism: Acanthosepion pharaonis; assembly: GCA_903632075.3. Lineage (NCBI taxonomy): Eukaryota > Metazoa > Mollusca > Cephalopoda > Sepiida > Sepiidae > Acanthosepion > Acanthosepion pharaonis. The sequence continues at coordinate 3,880,302 of CAHIKZ030004577.1, read as the reverse complement.
TGGTATCCCTGCTACATGAATTGAGGCGTGCTACTAGATTAACATTTAGGTCCCACCCTTTTACTGTTGAAACAGCTAAAATTAACCGCCATTTCTACTCTAAAAATTTCTTTGGTCGCACTTCCCAACAGTGGATCTCCCTTCCGCCTACTTGCTTCCCTGGTAACTACAAACTTCAAAAATTTAAATGTAACGTAAACCATCATCTTCTGTTGTCTTGAATCCCGTTCATCTTTTATCCCTTCTTCAATCCCTCCCATACCAAGGCTTTTCGTTCATTTTATCTCTAAATAACCCCGTGTGTACTTTAACACACCCAATTTGTCTTGGATGAAATGATTTAAAAAGTAGTCCCTGACTCCTCAGCCAGATTAGGTAAAAAATGAAGTACTGTTGTCATATTTAGGCGGTTTTTTCTACGACCACATGAATTTAAACGTGCTACTAGATTGGAATCTAGGTTCCACAATTTTACTCTTGAAATAGTTAAATGTAATCGGCACATCTACATTTCTTTTCTCCCAGTTCTCGCCTGTGGAATTCCCTTCCGTTTACTTGATTCCCTGATAACTACAATCTTTAAAAATTTAAATGCAACATCAATCACTATCTTTTGTCTTCTTGAATCCCGTTCATATTTTGTCCTTCCCTCAATCCTCCGTATATTTAGTCTTTTCTCTCACTTCCGCTCCCTGTAACACCCTGCGTCTTAGTGGCATTCTCGCCTTGCTTGGGGTGTAATGATTAAAAGCAAAATTAAAGCCAGAAACTCCTTATTGTGACTTGACTGACGTATCCAGAAAGCTAATTGTTTTATCTTGAAAAAATCACTCCTCACTTGCTAAACATTAAGGAAAAACAGTTGTCGGGTGGTCAAAAACCCCATTATACTAATAGTCGGTTAAATGAAAAAGGTTACTTGTGCTTACCAAACTACCGTAATTTCTCGAAAATAATACGGAGCCGTAAATAATACGCACCCCAACAAATGATCCAAAACTTAAGAAATATATCTATCACTACGTATAATACGCATCTATAAATTTTATCAAAAAAAAAAAAAAAATACGAAGACATTTTGTCGACCTTAACATAAAAATAAGAAACTAAAATCGAAACTAAGCGGTTAAAATAATGTTGAAAATTACCAGCGGTTTTCCCGATAAATATAACATTTTATTTTACCGCCAAAATGTCGTCAAAACGTTGGGATTCTGTTAGTGAGGATGTCATAAAGAGAGATGGATGGCTCTGAAGATGGCAAGAAAATGAAGAGGCCGAAGAAAACTTTGAATAGGATGAAGATAATATTGTGAATGATAATTTGTTTAATGACAATTTAGATATTGATTCTATAATAGAAAGTGGTGATGATGATGATGATGATGATGAATATTAAAATTCCAATAAATTGTTAACTTGATATCGTCTTCGAAATTGGCCTTTTTATGGATGTTTTTTTATGTTTTCGCCAAATAAAAAATGCCGTTACTGATAAACATAAATTTATTGACAAAAAATGTTACAATTATTATTGTTAGACTTAAAATGAAAATTGGGATAATATCTTTCTTATTTTAGAACAACAAGTAAGTATGTATTATTATAAATCAATAACGAAAAACTTTTTGTTTAAACCTATTTATAATACGCACCCCTACTATCACCTGTAATTTACAGTAAAAAAAAATGTGTATTATTTTCGAGAAATTACGGTAGAAATGTTGGTTCACTCTGCCGTGTTAGAGAATTGTTCTCACCAGAATCCATCTTGAAAATTTCTTCTTTTGTACCTGGATTTCTTGAAGTTATGCTCAGTGCTAAATTGGCAGGCAGATCTCATAATTTTATTGTTGAAATCATAAGATGTAACCGTAAGTTCTACGCTAATAGTGTCTTCTATCACATTTCTTGCTTGTGGAATCTCTCCCACTTCTTGCTTTCCTGTCAACTACGATCTTCAAAAATTTAAATGCAAACGTCAATCGTCATCTTCTATCTTCTTGAAACCACGTTCATCTTTTGTCTTTTCCTTAATATTCCTTATACTCAGTCTTTTTTTTCACTTTCACTCCCTGCAACACCCTGCGTGCTAAGGGCTTTACCGCCTTGCTTGGAGGTGAAATGTTTAAAAGCAAAACACAAAAATCACAGATATAACATCAATTAACTTTAAAAGCTAATCAGTAAGAATAATATAAATTTCGCCATATAGCTATCATTCGTCCATGATTAGAATATTGCCGCCACATATGGTCTGGCGCGTCTGATATATATTTAGAGATCGTTGATAAAAAACAAAGAAGAATCTGCAATGTTATTGGTCCTGAACTGGCATCTCGGTTTTAGTCATTTTCTCACCAATATAATGTAGCCTCCCTGTGTCCTTTCTATAAATATTTTCATGGTAAATGTTCTGATAAACTCTCCTCTATAGCAATTAGTTGCATATAAATTGACTCATCACTTGCTAAACATTAAAGAAAAAACATTTCCTGACGTGGTCAAAAAACTCACGATACTAATAGTGGGTTAAATGAAAAAGGTTGATTGTGCTTACCAAACTCAAAAAACTGGTTCACTGTGTCATGTTAGGCAATTGTTCTCACCAGAATCCATCTTGGAAATTTCTTCTTTTGTACCTGGATTTCTCGGATTTATTCGCAGTGCTAGATTGGCAGGCAGATCTCATAATTTTATTGTTGAAATTATTAGATGTAACCGTAAGTTCTACACGAAGAGTGTCTTCTATCGCATTTCTTGCTTGTGGAACTCTCTTCTAGTTTTTTGTTTTGTTTTCCTGTCAATTAAAATCTTCAAAAATTTAAATGCAAACGTAAATCGTCATCTTCTGTCTCCTTGAATCCCGTTCTCTTTATTTCACTGCTTGTCCCGTTTCCACTCCACTGAGTCTAAGTCTGTACTCTCCGGCAGTTGGGATTGAACTCAGAATTGCTATGTCGCCAGAACCGTGAACCAACGCTTTCATTTAGCTATTGTCCCGTGGGAGGCTACTGAATCTAGAACCTGGAGTCGTAAACTTATTCTGTTAGCTGCTGACCTTGTTTGTCACGGTTAACTGCCTGCAGCTGGTGTTTGTCACGCATACAGAGAGGCTTCTCTTTTCTTACGGTTGCTGCTTACACTCAGATTAAATAAAGGATGCAAATTGAAATTCCATGACGATTACGCAGTTCGAGAAATACCTGAAGAAGACAAGAAGGCATAATGATAGAAACGTTGTAATAATAATAATAATAATAATAATAATTAAAACTTACCCCACTGACCAAGTGACTCAATACCAAATCGACTAATAAAAAGAAAACGAATGAAATGGTCTCGTGAAGAGTATCAACAAGTCATGTCATCATTCTTCACTGCACTCGAAAACCCAGCAAAGAACACCACTAATCAAACATACCAAATACAAAAATTGTTCTCAGAAGTACAGCCCACACTTTACGAAGGGCTTTATCTATGTAAAATATGTGGGTTTTTTTTTTTTTTTGTAAGTGGAAAGTGTCATGATGCCATTTCTAAACTTAGGTCTCTGGGCGGGACCCGGAAAGAAATGTGTACACGCCAGAAATCAAAGGAAATAAAACAATGATAATAATATTGAAGATAAAGACAGTGGTCGGTGAGTAACTATGTATCTGTTGACAGGAACAAATAGCAATTCGAATAAATCATGTCTCCTGAATACGACAGATGAATGAAAGTTTCCCAGTTAAACGGGAACAATTTTTGCCAATAAACAATATATTTTCCAGTGATATTTATTATTTCAACTTCATCTCGGAGAGAGCGGTGATTTCCCTTTTCTTTCGACATGTGGTCAGCTATGAAGGCCGGGACATACAACGACCAAAACATAAGATAAGGACAATCATATCAATAAATGTTATAACCTTTCTATTAAGTAATTCCAATCGTTCTTTGTTGATTGATTGATTGGATTTTTTACGGCTTGTCAACCCATCGTGGATTATTTAAATCAGAAACATATTTTGGATTTTAAGAATTTTTTTTCGAGTGAATATTGCCTTTACAATCTTTGGATGATTTTTCCAGATGCCATCTGTGGGGAATGGATGAATTCCTACCTTTCCCAAGGGTATTTGCGAGTAAGTGAATGTAACTAACTCGACTAGATTTCGAACTCGGCTCTCCGATTTCTCATACCGTCGCTATTCGTTGACTACTGACTTCATCTCGTCGAACTGTGAGCAGTACACTTTCATATCTATCGTTTGCTTTTCAAGAATGGGCTTCGATTAGGGGGATCAAAATCCAAGTTTACAAAATAGACACGTTTAAATCTCTTGAACAACTTTAATTACGATGATTTCGTTAACAGCTCGTACTTCTCGTTGTGAAACTCCCTCCCTTTTCCTGTTTCCCTGATAGCTATAATCTCCAACTATTCAAATGTAATGCCACTCGACGTCTCCAGATGCCCTGATCTATCCCGTATCCTTCTATTCGTCCTTTCCTCTATCACTCCTATTTGCTCTCACTCCAACACTCTGTAACCTTTTGCGTGCTAGTTGCTTCACGCCTTGCTTGGGGTGAAACGCTTAAAAAAAATATGTATATATATATATATATATACCCTCTTACGGCAAACACAAAGAAACGCAGTAAAGCAAAACGGGTATCATTACTATTACATATATAACTGTGGCTGTCGTTATGTGATCTAGTCTCACAAGCCATTGATAGTGAGATCAATCCTTTCTGAGTGGTTTCCGAATCTAGTCCTAGGCTGATGTTGGATTTCTCTAACGAATACATACATATTCACTGGAACCACTTCCGTTTACGTATTTCGCGTTTATTGTAGAAACATCAACTGAATTGCCGTCCTTTCAAAGAGTTATTATTAACTGTCCTAGAAACTCTCACATTCTATATTGTTGTAAAGTATTCAATTTTCATCGTTTATCAAAATTTGTTTTAAAACGAAAACTGTCCTTTATGTTGCGAATCGCATATACGAAAATGTGACTGATTCTGTGAGTGTCCGCTGGACATAAATGCCATACAACCAAATAAAAACAAAGCAACTAGAAATAACTTTAAACAGATTGATACCTACTCGGTTATTTAATATAAAAAGATTGGGTCGTGTTTAGACTTGGCTCGAGAGGTGAACATGGGCTATATTTAGACATGGGTCGAGAAACAAACATGGGTCGTGTTTAGACCTGGGTCGAGGGGAACAAAGTTCGTATTTAAACTTGGATCGAGGGATGGGTATGGATCGTGTTTAGACTTGGATCGAGATATATATATATATATATATATATATATATATATATATCTCATCGTGTTTTACACCCCACTTTTTCTTTTGATTTTCATTTTCGTTGTTACTGTTCTTTCGTATAATTTATTGCCAATGATTTACTCCTGATGAGATGTCGGATAAAGGGCATTAAAGACAAATATTTTCCTTGTTTTTAAAACATATATATATATATATATATATATATATATATATCAGGCCTGATGCTTGCGTTTAGCATGAAACAGTCTATCGCCTCTGAGTGTTGACTTCAATTTTCATTTTTATATGAAAGTTATGAAAATTAAGGATGAAATGAAAAATATTTTTTGCGTGTGGATTGTCATCCTTTAGGACTTTATCGGAATGAAGTGATGTTTTTTTTTATGTAATCATATATAAGTATGAAGAAGAGGGGTAAATAAAAACGCAAACGTTGGTTATCAGTATGCATAGAATTGAAATGCTGAAAATGGTGTGACAAAAACTCACTGTGAATGATCTAGCGATTAAAGCACTTTCTATACACTTTCGTGTCACTCTCACTTCCCCACCCCCATGTTCTTTAGGCAGCTTATTCGCAGTTTCTCTCTTGTTTTCAGCATGTCCTGTGAGTGTCATATTCTCTAAACTCTCTTTCCTCATTATGCGTCCTAGAAATTTCAGCTCTTTCTGATTCCAAATATAGGTGTCCTCTGTTTTTATTTTTCTTAAGACTTTCTATTTGCCTAAATGTCCTGTCTTTGGCATTCTCAGCATCCTTTGTAGACCCACATTTCTGATATCTCATATGTCAACTTCATTTGCGAGGAAATTGCCCAGCATTCGTTGCCATATAAGAGGATTGATATTGCATAACAGTTCAGGACTCTTTTCTTTGTTTCGAATGATATTTTCCTGTTTATTAATATTTTCAGTTTTAACATCGTTCGCTATCCTAATGCACCTTCGGATTTTGGTGCCAGATCTTCCGTCATCTCAGATTTTTAAACTCTCTAACTTTAAAATTCAAAGCACGGACGAGTGGCATCCGGCGAGAAGACCTAACCTTGTCTTACAACCCTTTTTTTTTGCGTACTTGCTCAACTTAGAAAAAAACCGAGAGTCAGTGTAGGATGAAAAATAGATCCCGACCCCAAGCACCAAATCACATTTTACCGCTAAATCAAAATATGACACGAATATGATAGAAATATGATCCCTTAGATTTAATAGTTATTTGTGATCTGGTTATACGATTTAATTTTATACATAGCACAAAAAAGCATTCAGCTTCTTTAAACTGAGTTTAAATTATATATATATATATATATATATATATATATATATATATATATAAACGAATATAAATAAAATTAAAATAACTGTTCTTTTCAATTGACCAAGTTTAAATGCTGTACAGTTTCAGAATTTTGGTTCTGCCTCAGCTTGAAAACCCGTGACGAGATTCCCGCCCGTGGTACACAGAGACTTTGTCTGTGATCAACGAAGTAGCACGCTGTGAACGTAGGCAGTGGTCGTAATGAGATGTCTATAAAAATAAAATTAGTGGGAATATTAAAAAAAATAAAAAAATAAAAACGTTGGGGATGGGGAGGAGGACTATTTTAAGCGGGACATACACAGAACAGACACAATGATATGTTGATAGGTGCACATATTCATTTATAACTTAGGATAAATATGTCCGTAGATTTGATGCGTAATCATTAGGTGAATTCTGACCTGAAATTTTCAGTGTATAATTTTTTGTCTTTGTCATCCAAATCTGAACTAATAAGGATACAGACTAATTTATGTACCTACGCTTTTTTAAATCTATCTATCTATCTATCTATCTATCTATCTATCTATCTATCTATCTATCTAGAGTTTGCTATATTTACGGGGGAAGAGCCTTCAATATCGTAGATAGAGCGATTGCAGATTTTCTTTTTACTAAAGTTCACACGATAAGGCTAAAAAAACACTCAGGGTAGAGGGTTACTGCTATATTCCGTACTAATTGGAATATATACTTGAACTTAGTAGATAAGTAAGTAAAGGTTTATTGTAAATAACTAGTACAATAAGCAATATGGTAACAGTTATGCACAAGGTCGTCGCAAGTCAATCCAGTAGTGAGTGCTACTATTGGAAGGTCGGTCGTTCTAGCATAAGTCTGAGTCGTACTCAACAGATCCCAGCTAGACAATATTTATCAGCCTCCCCACGAAGTAGGATGTGACACAAGGCCGAATTTAATGTGGGACAATCCGAGCTCGTAGGCTCGGCCAAAATTTCCCCGTAACCCTGCATAAACGGGTTCGGTCTGTCCACCTCCACGGACGAGACTCTGCCCTTCGGCATAGCCTCGACCGGGTTCCTCTCTGCTCGAAGGCAGAGAATTCGACAGCAGCCAAGTTCTGAGTAACAGATCTCAGCTAGGATATTTAGCTACCCCCCACGAGGGTTGCATGTGGCACAAGGCCGGTTTAACGTAGGCTTGGCCAAAAATATTCCCTTTTTGAACCCGTATAAACGGGTTCAGGGGTAGTCTACATCCCCGAACGAGACTCTGCCCTTCGGCGGAGCCTCGTCCGGGTTCCTCTCTGCTCGAAGGCAGAGAGTTCGACTGTTTAGCTGGAAGAAAGTCGCAGCTAGAATATTTAGTTACCCCCCCCCCACGAAGGGTACATGTGGCAGAAGGCCGGGTTTAACGTGGGTTCTCCGAACCCGTAGGCTCGGCCAAAAATATTTTCTTTTTGAACCCGCATAAACGGGTTCAGGGGCAGTTTACCTCCCCGAACGAGAGACTGCCCAACGGCGGAGCCTCGTCCGGGTTCCTCTCTGCCAGAAGGCAGAGAGTTCGACTGTTTAGCTGGAACAGGTCGCCCCTAGCCTCTGTAGTCCGTTGTCTTACATATACTTATAAGTAGTTACTACTTATAGTGTAGTCACTCATGGGGGTGACAGGTTACTGAATCAAGGGCGTAAGCAGAATGTAAGAAGAGGTGCTAGGAAGTGAACATTATGAAGATAAGAGGATATTAAGCGTAGACATAGGAATCAACAAAAGATGGTTACTCTCGGTTTCACGCTTCAAGTGAAGATTGTGTAGAGAGAGCTGTAGAACTCATCCAACCTAAGAATCTCAAGGCCCTCAAAAGTGCCACGTCATACCAATCTCCAAATGTAAGCAACATCTGTATTGGACGAAAAGAACATATATCTTGAAAAGAAGAATGGAATTCTGTCGTGTGATCATATAAGTTCAATTTGGATTGTTCGGATATGCTTTTGAATTTTTGCGAAACTTCGAAAATCGACACAAACGACGTTCACTTGGCTCGCGAACTACGGATACGCGCACGACGCTCGTCCGACGGCGGCGTCAACAGACACGCTAAAGACAGCCAGACGTACGAGGTTGGTTGGTTTGGTTTGTTTTACGCCATACCAACATTAATTTAATGCCCTCAAGATTTTTATTGCTCGTAATAAACTTTTTTTCCCAAAATATATTGCTGGTAATATTATTTTTTCAAAAAAAATATTGCTGGTATTAAAGCGTATTTTTATATTTTCATAGTGACTTGACCACTTTTGGGTCGAGGAGCTTAATTATTTGCCCATAGCTGTGATCTTGACAAGTGCTACAACCCCAGTTCAGGGTAGACCTGGGAACACCAACCAATTAAGAGGTTGTTCCACGCTCCTCAAAACCTCCTGATTAGAGGCTTGCTATTGGATGGAGTTTATCGTCTTGCCCAGGACGCAGATGTTGTTTATAGTCATACCCAGGACGACAGGGGGAACCTCGGCGTGGCGTAATGATTATCAAGTTTGTTTTGCTAGAACAGTTACGACTGAGTAGAGAGTTCGATCCTCATCGGGTGCCCCATACTTTCGGCCTTGTGCCAAATCTAAGCTAAGTTTAGAAAGCAACATACCCAGGACGACCGGACGTAAGACGACCAGTCTCGAACGCCCCGGAGAATCCTGTCGTGACGACTTAGTCTTTCGGAAACACTTTCTCTCATTGCGAACGACATCCGTTTTTATCACGTTACTTTCTCTTTTTTCTTCTCACTTCTTGTTATGGTCCGGTTCTTTGTACCACGTTGATAGTCCAAGGTTGAACCAATAAAGAAGAACTCGAAGGCGGATATGGAATAACACAGATATATTACAAACAGGAATATATACAGAGAAGTAGAAAGTGTTAGTATGAACAATCAGGTTTAGTAGTAATTGTCTGATCGCGACTCTGTTTCGGACTGCCTCTGACTCGACTGACTGACTGACTCGCTCTGACTGACTGACAGACTCCTGACGGACTTCTGACGGACCTCACTCCAGACTTCAGAGTGAACTCTCTGCTTCCTCTTGAGGTGCAGTATTTATTACGTATGGAATAGTCCATTATGTTATTATGGGTAAGGTCCCATAACACTCCTTAAAGCACTACTTAAACGGAATCATAGGACTGGGTGCTAAAGTTTTAACCAAGGAAAATTGGAATCTATATCTATTTGCCTCCTGTTTTATAAAATATAATTTCAGTACAGTAAAATTAGAACTTGAGACACTGACTTGTGTCAGTATTTTCTGAAAATAAAAGAAAGTATTTTCGTTTTTTTTCTTTTTAATTGCTTATGCTTCTAGTAAATGTTGTAGAATAGAATGGATAAAACCTTATTAAAACAAAATATTGTAGTACCTACCATCGAGGACACAAAGAAGGAATTTAATTGGCAGAACAAAATTTAGAATCAATTTACCGCAATTGATAATAAGTGTTGCTCAGTCATCATGCAAATCTGAGAAGACAATGGAATATAAGCGATTGTAGCTCTTCACGTCTTCCTTTTCTTTATTATCTACAAAATGGCATGTCTTCTTGGGAAATATAGCTGTTTCGCATTGCTTTACCAAGAATTGTTCTTCTAGACTGGCTGCCACTCAAGGCTAGATATTTCCATTTACCTTGTTATTCAACACATAGTTGGAAGGGGAAGAGTTGGATTCATGCCTTTCTCGAGTGCATTTCTGCAAAATGCACTAGGCCTGAACTTGAACTCTGTTCACCAATTTCATTTTCTACGACGATAACAGTTATGCTACACTGGTGAACTGGAATTTTTTTTGTAACAATCAAAGATGAGGATGATAATCTAAATAAATTAAATAAATGAAAATATACTGGCATTTCACAGAGTGTACTGATTCTATAGTCTGATCCTTGACAGAAATGAGGATCATTATTTTAAATGACTTTCATCCTGTATAAGGCCCGAGGGATACTCAGGATAGAGGGTTACAGAATAAGAGGCACAGTTTATGCAGATATGTGGGGAAGATAGCAGTTAGCCCTATACTTGAACAGGTTAAGATTGTAGTGATCTGGAAAGCATCCTCGTGGAAGTCAGAGTCATTCTGACCAGCTCTTACACTTTGACCAACTAACATGATCAGTGGAAGTAACAAGCGCTTGCTTTCTTTTCACAGATAGACATGAAGGACAAGATTTTTCAAAAGTAGAAAAAAAACAATTAACAAATTTACTTCATTACAAGGAAAAGAAAAAAATGGCCAAAGAATGGACTGATTGAAAGAAAAAAAGTCTACACAATTTCGGTTGAGCTCTCTGGGTAAGAAGTGTGATTTTGTTAACATTGACTATTACTGCTAACAATGCAAGACTCTTCGGTAAAACGAATTGAGTTCTCTCTGTTACTGTCTGTTTATCTAAAAATAAATACGCTTAAATTCACCATCCCTACCGCGCACCAACGGCTTAGGGTTAGAATCACAAACTGACGCCAATTCAGCCGGGTTTCGATCCTAGCTTGAGGCAACCGGACGTCTACCACGCTGATGAGCTATGATACAGCGAAACAGTCTGTCTGTGGATGACAATATATATATATATATATATATATATATATATATATATATATAAATAAAGAGATTTTTTATGTTTAACGTTCTTTTATAGATACAAGTATTTAAGTAAATGCTCTGTTTATAATAAACAGAATTAAATAAAATTTACCGGCCTGAATATAAACATTATATTATAAACAGAGCATTTACTTAAATACTTGTATCTATAAAAAGAACGTTAAACATAAAAATGTCTTTAATAAATAAATTGTCGGACTTTGTCCATTTCTTAATATATATATATATATATATATATATATATATATATATTGTGACGTATCTACAGTTTCAACAGCCATATAGGCGTAAGGCTAAAAAGCCCCCCCCCTGAAAAATCCCAAATTCTAGTTCGAAAAATAGTTAAATATAGATAAAAACAAATAAAATACAATATTTTCAATTTGGCAGCAAATATGTTCTATGATCAGCCTTCTCCTCCTTTTCTCTTCCGATTCTTTCTGTCTTTCCTTCTCTTTCTCCCTCAAGCCAAGAGCCCATGAATTTTGAAGCGATCCGACCCGTGAATGACCTGGTTCCAAAATCATCCGACCATCAGGAGATTGACCATAAGTTAACTCCAGGCACCATCAGGTTCTATTGCTGCCATCACGTAATCAGACCCTACTGAGAGTTGATTGGATCTTTAGCCATCTTGCAAAGACATCGTGATTAGCACCCCATCTTCCTGCGTACCCGGTCAAGGACGAAGGGAACCCCACGTGACGGACTTGGAGGGGGGGGGCAGCAAAAATCAGTTTCCCGTCTGATCAACGGCAGATGAACATCGCAGAGCGAATCGTTCTAATTCTAAATGGACTGCCCGCCGGAATAAAAAAGACAGCAAAGTCTGTCGACTACAGAATGAAAGGACTACTACTAAACCGAATCGACCAATGAACGTCTGTGCGCGATGCTGTGGAACCCCGGCCATTCCGAAATAAAAGGACACCAGGAAAATTGCCGACCCACAAAATATTATTTCTACATAAGAACTCTCGCTTTGGCGAATTCGAACTCTGCGTGGAGATAACTTGTCTGACCCACCAAGACTGATAAGTTGATTTCTTGGCTTGATCTTTTTACACACACACACACACACACACATATATATATATATATGACAGAAATACAGTGTATATGTATAAAAGAACTAATGATAGGCATGTAGCCATGGAAAAGGTATATTAACACACCATGACTACTATAGCATGTTCAGATCTATCTATATATATATATATATATATATATATATATATATATATATATATATATATATATGCACATTTCATTGAATACGACAGGCAAGGTGCTTTTATTTAGTTTTTTATACAATTTCTCTTTTTTTCTTTTCGGATGATAAATTAAATAAAAACTGTCCGAATGTTAACCTTTATAACCATAGTTCAATTAGATCTCATTTAAATATTCATGGAGACCTACTGGACACTATTCGTAACATACTTGTTGACAACACTAATATAATAGTATCATCTACATGCCAAAAAAGGCTAAAAATAATGGAAGCCTTATTAATAAAAACAAAAAAAACAACACTTAATAATATTAACTTTGAACATGGACATAATATCTTGACCGTGTTTTGAAAAATGAAAACATTTTATAAAACATACATACAACAAAATATTTCTTATGAAACATTTAAAATATTTAATCCTTGAAAATGGTTAAATGTATAGCCGAAAGCGCTCGTATAAAAAGAACATTCGGGCAGTTTTTATATAATTTATCATCTGAAAAGAAAAAAAAAATTAGATCGCATGAGAAATTGTATAAAAAGCTAAATAAAAGCACCTTGTCTGTTGTATTCAATGAAATGTGCATGAAAGAAGGATTGCTGCATAAATACACAAATATTTATATATATATATATATATATATATTTTATATATATATATATATATATATATATATATATATATATATATATATATTCACTCGTACATTCTGTTCTTTTATGATCCCTTTCCCCTTGGTTAGACGATTTTTTTCTTTTCTTTACCTGTTTTTGTATTTGGCAATAAATGTTTTTTAAAATCCTTTTTCTTGTGTCTGTTTTTCGTTGACTCCCTTGTGTCGCTTCCATTCCTGAGTGAAAACCGAGAAATGATCCCACTTTTACCTTTTTTTTTGAACCCGTGGTTCACCTCTATGCTAGAAGTTCGTAACAATATTGGGTTTTCCTGAAAGTTCATGCCGAATTTTAGTCATTCATTTTGCAACGCGTAAAATTTATCGACAGATATAATATGATTATATTTCCGTTTAGAGCACACTTCAAACTATCTCTTGAAAAAGAAAGTTTAAAATTAATTAATTCGTGTCAGTTTTACATCCCTATGAAAACGGAAGATTATAATTTGCATTTTAGACACTTGATGTTTTTTTTTCTTTTTTTTTATACCGTAAATGCAAAATGCCTCGAAAGCAGCAAAAACATATGTATTGTGTACGGTGAAGTTTCTTTAGCTGACAGAACTGTACGGGAGTGGCTAGCTAAGTTTAGAGTTAGTGATTGTAGCCTTATTGGTGAAGAAAGCTCAGGCAGACCCCCACCACTACAGATGACGACTAAATCAAGACATTGACAGAGAATAATCCACATTACACAATGCGGGAATTGGCAGAAACACCAAATTTATCAAAATCCACCACCCATGATCTTCTTTGCTGGATTTAAAGAGCCTTATTTTCTCTCACAGTGTTCATGGTTAGTTTAGATTTTGGACCACTTGAGAGAACAGCGATAGCTTTATCACCACTTGGTTTAATGCTGCCAGATATCAAAACATTTTATCCGGCACCTTGCTTCCTTATGCTTGAAGTTCCAACAACACAATGCACGACTCCATCGGGAACAGGGCACAATGGTTTCAGAAGAACAACATTGACATTATAAATTGGTCAGCACGCTCTGAACTGAATCCAATTGAGAACCTGCGGGACATCCTTAGTCGTAAAGTGTGAGAAGGTGGGTGTCAATACGAATCAACCCAAGAATTGAAAAAGTCTATATAGGATGAATGGGCGTCAATAGACAATGTACAATAGTGGAGACTGGTAGCGACCTAGCCAGAACGCATTTTTTCAGGTTATTTATCGTCAGGGTGGTGTTACTTGTTATTAAAAAATAAAGACTCCTTTGACATATAATTTCGCAAAAGCTATTTTGGGTCTATTTTTAAAAAAATGCACTAAAAAATACTTTTCAAAAGTTACCAGACGGAAAAAAATTCTATGAATAAAAGCAACTCATAATATAGAAACAAACTGAGTGAATTCAACATTCATAAGTTGAAAGTGCAAGTACTCTTATAAACGTGCTTCACACACGTAGACACACATGCACACAAACACACACACTGTATATGTATATATATATATATATATATATATATATATATATATATATATATATATATACAGTGGGGGAAATAAATATTCGTACACTTGAAAAATTGTATTTTTATAAAAGTAAAAGCCTTAAATAAAACAAATCTCGGCACATTTTATGTATAAAGACACATACTTTTAGAAAATAATAATAAACTTAATTCATTCTTATTCTAACAGAAATTAATGCATTTTTTATATTCTAACTGGTGAAAAAAGTATTCGTACAAATCAATTATTAGAATAAAATAATCAATTAATTATGAAAAAAGTATATTCTAGAATGTTCCAGTAATGTTATCAGTAATTATAGTTAACGCTATTAGCCATTATCAGAGCATTCTGCAATTTCTAGTCTTACGAGAAGGTTCTAATAATGCCTAAAGGTAAAAAATTGACTATTTACCAAAAACAACACATTTTGTCTCTTTGGAAAGATGGGAACAGTTACAGAACGATTTCTAACAACCTGAATATTCTTTTTACTACAATTGCTTCGTTCATTGCAAGGTTTAAAATTCGTAACAGCGTTGAGAACCAAAGACGAACAGGTGCTCCGAGGAAGATTTCTCTAAGATCAGCAAGGATATTAGGACGCCAGATCCAACAAAATCCACAGGTTACCCGAGAAGAGCTGCAGGAATATCTGCGTGCATTAGGGATTAAAGTA